>VWZV01010790.1:1751293-1781658 GCA_013397155.1 Irena cyanogastra
AAAAAAAAAAAAAAAAACCAACAAAAAAACCCCAAACAAACAAACAAAGAAACAACCCGACGCTGCATCCCACAGAGGAGATGCTGTGCCCAGCAGCATAGGAGGAACAGAGCAGAGCTGGGATTCATCCCTAAAACCGACCTCGCATCCCCGCTACCGAGTGTGACCCAGCCTCACGATGCCCTGCAGCGTTGTTGTGCAGTGAGGTCCCTCGCCACAGTGGTTTTCATGGAGCAGACAGAGCCTGGGCTTTTATTTTGCTTATATGGACTTAGGGGGGTTTGTGGGTTTGTGGTTTGAAAAGCTCACATGCAGTTGAGCAATGAATCTGGGTGCTAAAATCATATTAGCATGTTTTTCAACCCCTGTAACAGACTCGACTTCTTTGTGTTTGCTGTAGTTCATTGCTGCTATGATTTGACTTTCTGCTTTTAATGACGCAGTACAAAATCTAATAAAAAACCATAATCAGTCTTTGCAGCCTGAACAATCATCAACAGGTACAGAGTGGCATGTAGGCTGGTCTCAGAAGAACATGTCAAAAGTTTAAAATTATTTCACTAGAAGTTAACTTCAAATCCCTAATAATTTTATGTCTGCTGGATTGTCAGGCATTACAGTTCAATAGGGCAGATGGAAGGGTGGGATGCTGTGTTAATTTACAGAGGTTGAAAGATAGTTCAGACTCTGTGAACAACTCCAGGAAGGCAGACCAGGCTCTAAATTTCTGTAAAACAACTTCTTGCAGTCTTTAGGCTCTTAGAGTTTGGAGCCTAAAACACAGCAGGGAAAATAAGAACTTGAATGAAGTGGATAAGCAAAAATTTTTTCATTAAAATAAGAATTCTTATAGATTAAGAAATCTTCTTTTTCCCAATCTCATTTAGGAACATTATACCCTAATGAAGTTGTAATTTATGGGTGTGTTTCATTATCACTAGTTTTCTGTATAACAACCAAATGCAAAATTTGAACAGACCTCTGATTTGGTTTTGTGCAATTGTTTCCTAAATGGACAGTCTGTATGGCACAATGAAAAAGGTGTTTGATATTGGCACTGGGTGACACAATACAAAAGAAATTAGGGTAGTGTGATATATGGCATTAGCTATGATTACCTAAGAAAATGCTTTTTGCCAGACCCACCCAAAGCCATATAAAAAGTACACACCCTGCTCTGATTAAATTTGCAGCTATGTGCTTGGATTAGGGAGACAGAATGTATCATTTAAATCTGGGGATAACATCAGTTGACTGCTCCCATCCCATAGAAATGCTCCAACCAGAGCCTGCAGTTTCTCTTCCCCACCCATTTTCCTTTGGGGATTTCCCATGAGACGACAGTGCATAACCCTAAAATGCTCATTTCCTTGCTCTTTAACAACAAACTACCATCAAGCTCCCTAGTGTTCTGTGGGTTACCAGTCAGGGAAAGACCCACACAAAATCTTAGGGGTGAACTCCTGCAGTGCAACACAGCATTCAGTGAAGAATTTCCGGAGGCTTTCCAGGAAGGAATCACATTCCTCCATTTTGACCATTTTATGTATCCTATAGGACAATGAACTCAGGGAATCCTGGCATCTGCCTCTCACTAGAGGAGGTCCAGCCCACACACAGGAAGCTTACATGCTGGAGTAAAGGCTGTCTGCAATAAGGATGCCTCAGCTTCAGAAGGGGCATTTGGGTGTTTTCACAGCGTGTCACACCCTCCACATTCAGCTGCCTGGCTGGCGACTTGTGGGGCTCCTGCTGGACGTTCCCAGGCTGGAGGCAAAGACAAGAAAACGTTTCCTGCTCACCTGGGCTTTTCCTGCTCACCTGCAGCTCGCCAAGGACCACACAATAACATTACTAGAGCCTCAAAGCTTATGCCACTGCTTGGGACTGACACCTGGAAAATGGGATCATTTGCCCCAAATGGTCCTTGTTGCTTGATTCCCTGTTTTCTGGAACCACTTACCCTTGCTGAAGGCTCTCCAGAACCTTTCTGACCTTGAGCTTCCTTCCAAGCTTTGTCCAAACCCCTGACTGTGGTCAGCACATGCAGGGATTCTGCCCACAGCAGCTCCAAACCAGTCACATTCCACCTCACTCAAATGTGGTGAAAACAATCCTTTAAACAACTTCACAAAGTACTGCATAACCAAAATTAATTGGTTTTAGAAATGAGCCTGCTGCTGCTGAATCCCTCACTCATGCTTAACCAAAACTCTGCAGAATGCCTAAGTCACCAAAGCTGATTCAGACAGTCACTGTGCCAAGCAATGGAGGCACTTCCCATTAAAGCCAAGCTCCCTGCATATTTTAATTCCTGTCACTGGAACATTTCCCTTACATTTACAGGAAATCACCTCACTTCTGTCTTCCCCCCTCTCCCTTTTACCACCTCCCTCAACACTTTTCACAAATCAAAGCTGAGTGACATTTCATTTCTAACTTTCTCTTGGTAAGATCCCAAAGTAATTGCTTTCTATTTTCTTCTCTGATGATCCTAAGTTAACATAGGAGATCAAGGAACCTATCTTCAGCTGTGACTATACTAGGAGGCATCAAGAAAGATATTTCTATGGAAACAAGTTGTTCAGAGAGAAGCCAAATGATTAATTAACAAGTTAGGCCAATTGGGAGGAAAAATGCAGAACAAAATACAGGCAATACATTGAGACAGTTAAAAGAGGGGGATGTTAAAGGTGGTGGGGAATAACTGTCAGTTAGAAAGAAGAAAATTAATAAGCTCACTAGAAAAGGATTTAAAATTGAAAATAATTAGATGAAAATAAGGGGGGAAAAAGGTTAACAAAAATTCTTGAGAAGGAAATGCATTGGTTGAAAAGTATTTTTCCAGGGACAAAGACTGAAACTTAATCATCTATGATGCAGGAGTGTTTAGACAAACTGCACATCGCAGGGAGAAAGATGTACAAGCACAAACACTGACTGTGTCACTATTTTTCCTCTCTTGTGACAAGAGTAAGCTGAATAAAGTCTTTAACCTTTTTTTAAAAAGAGGAAAATAACATTGTTAAGTGTAGACTCTTGGATATGCTGAAGTGGTGTTGAGGTGAAGTCAAAACATTAACCCATCATATTATAGAAGTAGCATCTTGTTTCCACTCTGGTCTTCCTGTCAGAAAGCAGCTGTGTGAGAACAGAAGCATGAGAAAATAAACTCATTCAGTGGCCCCCTGAAATTAAAAACAGGTTTTTTTTTCCCCTGAAAGGCAAGATAAAATGGTTTGGGTCCAAGTCATTAAAAAAGCTCTTGGATTACAAGAAGCCCCTTATCTTAGTTTGTCCCTCTGTAGTCATTCAAAACTATTTAGACCTGATTTTCCAGGCTTCACCATCAAAATCTTAAAACATGATTAAAAACTTTCAAATGGTTTTCATGGTATTTTCTCCACCTGCCAATGAACTTTGCTTGGCTGCTTTCACTGGGACATTCCAGTGAAACCTGCAGCAGATAAAGCATTGTCCCATTTCCAAGCTTACTTTCACAGAGGTGAACTCTAGAAAATGCTGCTGTGTATTTTTGTCCCTAACAGGATCAGGCCATCATTAATTCTAATTTTTATATCTTCCTTTCTAAACTCAGCCTTCAATTAAAAGGTCACAACAACACAAAATGGTAGGGAATTACCCATACCCTACCCTCCCTTACCTCTTCTGGAAATCCCTGCAAAATAAAACCCAAGGAGAATTCCCCTTCTAATACCAGATAACACAACTGAGATTCAAAAACAAGCCCTTTTTAAAAATGGAAACGTAAAACATCCTGGTTATTCCTGTATCCCTGAGAAGTCAGTGCCTTTATATGGCTGTTTACCTGCTCCTGTGATAATCACAACTACTCCATGTGGTTATGAAAGAAAATATTGTGGAATTGTTGCTCCTAGAAAAGAACACAATGTTGCCTCAGCCAGCAGGTGTCAATTGATTTATCTTGCTGCCTTTAAATTCCAATGCCCCAATTTCCATTAAAATCGTGTAATTTGTTTCTCATTAGAGCAGGTCAAATCTCAAGCTGGAATTTAGCTTTTGCCTTCTGTTGTTAAAAGTTAAGCATTTTTTAGAGAGGAAAAGACTGTACCATCATAATGAATTCCAGGGATTTTCTCGGGAACTTTTAGGGTTAGACTAAACAAATTGAAGAATTCTTTCAGAATTATTGAAGTTCCTAAAATGTGGGTGAGAAAATGTAGCAACAAACCCCATAGCTTCTTGTTTCATTGATTCACAGAGACCATTTAAAATGAAAAAGTTCAGAAGAAATGTAGTGGGTGCATGGAGCTGGAAATCCATGTCCAAAGTTCATGTCTAGGAACAGAGCATGGAGGAGTTTAACTGGAGCAGGGAACAGGGTACCCAGGGCAAAAATCACAGCTCTGACCCCCTGCCAGCCAAGAAAAATGAGCAGAGTAAGCACTTTGATTTTCTCAATCACTTAACTACTTCCCCTATCTCAAGAGCCACTTAAAAGCAAAGGTGACATTGAAGGCAGAGCCACCAACACTTCTGAAGGCTCTACATGAAAGCTTTAACCTGCAGAGCCTTGGCCAGGGCTCTTGAGGAGCAGAGCAAAATCTGTGCTCACAACCAGACCTTCCCGAGGAGGGAAAGCACCCGATCGATAACACAGCCTTGGAGGCTTCCTTTCAGATCTTCCTTCCAAAATGCAGTATCAGTGCTTTGGATAAATATAACTGGATTGAAAGCATACTGCAAAAAAGTTCAAGTTAAAGTCAACATCTAGCTGCTCAAGCTCAAAAAACCAGTTCTGCATAGGCTGCAGGAAAAAGAAAAAATTGTTGCTTGTAATCTCTTACATTTCCTACTCCCAGTATTGTCTCTAAAGGGTTTTGCTACCTCTGTTATTAAAATGCATTTCTAGAATCATAACAGAACTTGGGATTGGTTTATTTATGCACCAGCAAGAGCTGGCCCTTCATAGTGAAATGAATAAGCTGCTGAAATGGTCCTGAGGAAGCTTTTAGATTGCACCTGCTTATATTTGGACCTGAGATATTTGGGAATAGATGACACCTCTGTGCACCACACAGAAGTACTGCCAGTAATGCTTCTTTTTTTAATCAAAGTAACATCATTTCAGAAATAGCAATTTCTTTTCAAGCAAAGCAGTCCAGCTAGAATCTGCTACTCTCCAGAGTAAATTTTTGAGACTAATGTTCCTTAGAAGGGAACTCTTGAGGGTTTTCATGGGAGGAACAAATCCAAAAGAGTAAGTGCCTGCATAACCAGCACGTGTCCCAAGCATCAGTGAACACAGTGTCCTGCCTTGGACAGTGGTGGTCATTGCCAAAGACATTACATGATGTGGGAGAGCCAGACAAACACATGGGAGCAGACAGAACATCACAAAACGTATGAAGTTCCTCTACATAATATGCGTGGAACTGTATGGAAAAGAAAAGTATCTTCTTTCAACTGCTCCCACATAAGAAGGCACAGATTTTCTCTGGCTTTGATTCACAAAGCCTTGTTTCACAGCCTTCTGCCCCTGCCTGCTTGTGGTGACCTGGAGGGGAGTCACACACAGCCCTCACTGCTGCTGTTCAACACGGGAATTTCACATGGAGGGAGAAGTTAGGGACAGAAGGAGCTCACCTCTCTCTCCACACTGAGACACAATCTACAGCCAGTGATGTCCTTTGCCTTCTGAAGGGGTTCTGCAGGCTAGGCACACCTGGGGGACCTCATTCCTGCTCCTGAAGTGACTGTCACTTCAGCAGCACACAGAGAGAACAAACTCACCAGGACATTTTCAGCTGTTTAAATAAATAAACCCAGACTGCCCACTCTGTGTCTTACCAGGCATGAACAGGTGATCCATTCTAGAAACGACACTTTGACACTTGAGAAATAAAACTCTTTGCATAAAAGAGCCAACAGGAATTACTTCTGTGCTGCTGTGTCCCTCTGACACGTGAGCAGGTGTGAAGTTGTTCACAAACCCACACTGAGCCAGTGCAGTGTGAGCCAAGCACCTTGGCACGAGCAGGAACCCTCCCCTGATGCAGCCTCACCATTTCACCAGGGTTTGAGTTTGGTTTGTAGGGAAACAGCGTCACAGAGGAAAATTCCTCAAGAGACTGCAGTGTGCCACCATCCCTGGCTAAGGAGGTGATGTGGCACAGAGACTGATAGACAGCTCAGCCCTTCCCTCTGGAGATCAGACATTGCTGTGACACTGCTGTGAACCAAGACTGAGTGAAATGGGCTCTGTATCCAAACCTGCATCCTCTTCCAGTCGTGGTTTTTGAAAAACAGTGGTTTCTTGCCTGACCAAAAAAGCAGAACGCTACCTTGTGCTTACCTTTCTTCCCATCTTCATTAAATGTCAGCTGTTGAGCAAAGTAGTTGGACAAGAGGATTCTTCAAGGGCCCAGTGGATGCTCATTCCAGCAAGAATCAAAGCAGCTGGACAGTCAATTTTTTGCCAATTGGCCGAAGCCAGTACTTCCTAATTTTAGCAGATTGATTTTGCACATGAAAAGACAATTTCTGTTTCTACCAAAATGTGTTAACAGCTCAGGAAGCAGCAACAGGCAAGTGCCATATCAGAGCAAAGAGTGTACTGAGATTGTCTGTGCCTGCAGTCAGATCTGGAAATCCTCTGAGAACAGGTGTGTGTGTGAGTGTTTTCAAGAACTCCTTGCTTTTGAGCTAGATAGATGCCAGAGAAATAAAGACACCTGAATGTCAGAGCTGTTACCAGTGTGTGTTCTTACCAGTGGTGTGGTATTGCCATCAGTGTGAGCAATGGGAGCCAAAGGAACGTGGAGGATTTTATTATCAAAGAGCAATGTATGGTGACTCACCTATATAAGAAGCACTAGAATGTATAAACTTTGGAAATTTTGGCAATTTATTGGTGAAATTGAATTATAGAATAGTAAAACCTGAAAGGTAATTAGTTTTTTGATAGAATAATTATTAAAAAGATTTAACAAATACTGGCTTGAATGCTCCACAGTTTGGCCATGGTCACGTCCTTGCTTCATTATTTGTAAAGCCATAATTTTGTCCAGGTGAATAATTGGGGACCAGTAGATCTTACCTACAGTTTTGCTCTTTGTTATGAGCAACTAATGCCACAGTGACCTTGTCCAGTTTGCATCCCCCCATAAGCTGAAGCTATTTTCAGAGATATTTGTCAAGTATTAACCAATCTGTTTCCAGGAATGAGACAGTAACAGAGAAGGAAAAAGTAATGGTGGTCAATTTGAGTCAAATAAATCATTTTAGATTATGGACTGATTTTATGATACACTTGATCTCTTCCTGGCTGAAATTTATCATCAGAAAATAATTCCTTGAAATCTTTAGACCTTCCCAGTAAACACCACTGTTCTATTTCTGTGGGTTTTTTATATGCACTATGACAGATGCTTAAGCTTTTCATTGGAATCACTAATGTTAGGCCAGTGATAAACTTCTGAAAATGCAACTATTGTTTAGGAGAAATAACAGGCAAAAGATTTTGATAAATAGCCTCAACAGATTCCATAAATATATGTAGCATTTTCATCTGAAAAGCAGCACAGCTCATATCTGGACCTCAGAGAAACTGACATTCATGTTGGCTTTTCACTCTGGCACTTTAAATGAGAAGATGTCAAAGGGAACAAGAATAAAGCAACCAATGAGGAGGGGAAAAAAAAAGGAAACTGCAGATCAGTATCTGTAAGGCAAAGTGTAAAATTGCAGTAGCAACTTTCAAATCCATTTTCTGAATGTACAAGACATGCTGTCTAGTCAGGGAGCTACAGAGGAGCTCCCCTTGCAGCCCTTCCATGGATTGTGACAAGAGCCAAGAAACAGGTCAATATTCTGAGTGCTTTAAAAATCATTTCCTTTCCAGCAACTCTAAAAAGTGGAAATACCTTGGAAAGATGACAGTGTTGCTTTAATCATGTATCTCATTTTTACAATAGGCCTGGAATTGATGTCAAATCAATTCAAAGGCAACATAAAAGCAGATTCATATGCTATAGTAGGCTTAGCCTCCTTAATAGACTAAAATGTATCTCAGCAATGCCTGGGAGCTTGTTTTATTCTCTGCATGATAACTGTTTACTGAAAGAGGAGAATAAAGTTGACATATAAAACCAGCTTTTAAAATATTTTAGGAGTATATTAGAGCTCTGGAGATAAATATTTAACATAATAAACAGATAATGTCCAGCTCTCTTGTCTATCACAGGAATTGATTTCCTCTCTATCCAGCACCCACCTGTACTGACCTAAAATACTCTGTCTAATAATATTGAGAAGAAACTACTGAAAGAGTTCAGTCATGGCTGGATGGAAAATTCACTCCCTCTTCCTAAAATTTAGTTCTGTAAATATACAGATGGGCACCAAGCAGGGGAACTACCAAGAGCCTAACCAGCTCAGAATGGGATGGGGATGCTGGCACTGTTTTCCTGTCCTCCAGGTCCCAGAAAGCATTTCTGCTTCCCCACCCAAGTGTCCCAGCTGCTGGGAGCCAGGGCATGGCCACAGCCGAGGTGGGGCAGCAGCTCCTGCCCCGGCCATGTGACGGCACCTCCGAGCGAGCACCGCTGCACTCCCCGCTCAGGACCCCGTGCACGGGGGCTTCCAGCAGGCTCTGGGTGCTGTGGGTGCAGCGTGTCTCTCGTCAGAGCCTGACTTGTGTACATAACTCCTGCTGACCTCTTCCTTCTCCACCGAGGCGCTCGTCCGAGCCAGGGATCTGTCGGGCGTCACCAGGCTGCTTATTTGACGCACTATTTTTAAATAACTCACAAATATTTAAACAACATTTCTATCAGCATTACATGTTTAGAAGACATCTAGGAATGTCAAGAGTACCCGAGCTGGCTGGCCCACTTTGAGCAGAGCCCTGCAGCAGTGCCGAGTTGTCGAGTGGCCTGCAGCTCACACCAGCTCATGCACAGCCCCTGGCAAGCGGCACGGAGCTTTCAGCACCCCGGCGAGAGGGCTCTCGTGAGACAGGCTGGGAATGCACAGTGTGACTGTCTGACACACCCAGCCTTGGTTGTGGTTTACTTGGGACTTCATTTTGGGGGACAACAAAGCGCCCAAAGTCACTGCTGAAGACATCAATATCCAATTTTTGGTCCTTTCATCTCTGTGCCATCTGTCAGCCGCTCACAGATCCTCTCCTGGAGGAGCTGACAGCACCCATTCTGGCTAACAAAGCCTGGCTGGTTCTGAGAAAGGCTGTGAGCCTCACTTAGTCTGGAGACTAAGTCTCCAGGGCTCCTGTCACACACCAGTGTGAAGACAAAAGCCAGTTGGATTTTAGTTCTAATTTAATGCACATTTAGGATACATGGCTGTATCTTCCATAACATCTCCACTATCAGGTGATGGGTGTAAAGGCATCCACTATCCAGGCAATACTGCAAACCAATTTAATAATCTATTTCTCCTTTGAAAAAGAAGCAAGGCCAGTAAAGCTTGGTTTTAAGACCTGAAAGCATGGGTTATTTTACCACTTGGCTATAACAGACTTTCAGAACTCAACAGAAGAGTATTTCACACATTCTGAATTTGAAGAAGATTGCTGCTAAGATGTTCAAAATAGAAATACTGCCACTGAAGCACCCAAACCAATAAAACCTGTTCATAAAAGCACTTCACATCAAAAGGCATTGATGGGCTTTAGCTCACTTCAGATTTCAGCAGCACTCAGTCCTTGCCTAAGACTGGAGGAAAGCTTGGTGCCAGTCTACCTGTGAGGGGAGGCTGCATCCATTCTTACATGTGTCCAGGCACAACCCAACCCCTTTATTGAGCCAAACAATTTTTCCTTGGATGGCTTGGCTGTGTAGGTTATTAGAGGACATGGAGCTGACAAGTCACCACAACACTGCCTTGAGAGAGGGCTGGCAAGGAGCATGAAGCATATTGCAAATCTTCACCTTCTTTTTTTATGCAGTGGTGGCTAAAGGTGGCTAAGTCAGACTGGTAGCAAACACACATGCATTTCCTTTGCTTGCCAAGTAGCCACAACATTACTTGGGAGGAATGTCATAGGCTGGAGCAGAGTTAGGTTTGCAAGGAACGAGGTACATATGAGCTACAAGTCAAGTATGCATTCCCTGTGTAAAAAGCTTTAAGAAGGACCAAGAAAAAAGCACATTTTCCTGTCAATATTAGGATGCCAGCACACATAAACACCTGTAAGTTGTGCCCTGCAGAAAAGCAATTTCCCACTTTCTGTAAAACATCTTGACCTACTATTTTGCATACTACAAGCCCATCTCAGTAGGATCTCAATCTCTTTTGCAGAGAAGACACCATCCCTATGTCTGTCACTGGCAGAGAAGTGAAAGGACTCCAAACACCCTTCCCAACACACTGCCACTACATACAAAGTAGGAACCCAGATCTCAGCCAGGCCAGAAACTGGATGTGCCATTTTCTGTAGGTGCAAACTCTCCAAAAATGAATGGGTAGGTGGTGCTGCAGTTCATGTGTTGCTGAGTTCAGGGACATTTACCTTTGCCTACAAAGCACTGCCACATATTTCTGTGACAGGAGGCTTTGCCTTGTCTCCCCACATTTAAGAATAACTATTGTTGTCAGGTTCCAGCTGGACACAGGAATGCTGTGCAGTTTCTGCTGTGGCATTCAGATAGTCCTTACCTCTGATAACAGAGAGTGAGGGAGTGCCTGGGCTGACAGGATCTGATGGGTTGGTTTACATCAATATCACTTACTCAACTTCATTATAACTTTTTGCAGTTCTTCTACAGGAGGCAGTATAGAAAAAAAAAATTCATACACAGCATCTTTGCTCCTCTCCACAAATGCCCCACTTCATCTTTAAGAAATAAAAACAGCAAAAGGGAAAGAAAACAAAAAGGAAAGGACACTGCTGTGTTGCAACATCGAGCCAGCGTAAGCAGTGACAGCACCCACATGAAATATTTTACCATTAATGGCTCCAATAGAAATCTTTCTGGATGATCTATGGAAGCTCTGCAATCAGAAATAGTCTAAGCTTTGCTCAGCCCCATTTCAAAACCATGGTTCTCTGATGAGAAGGGAGTTGCCTTCACATGTACCATCAAATTTAGAAATCCATTTAAGCCCTTTTGATGTTATTTGAATGATCACTTCTGAAAGGTTATAAAACAAAATGTAGCTAAGCCGTATTTGTTTTTTCTGCAAGGTTTGGAAAGTGTAAACACTTAAATCATCAACAAAGTGCATATCATTCATATTCCCCATACCTTTTAAAAGCATGCTTAGCATACTGCTGAGAGAGATTACTCTGCTGACAAAAATCAAGTGTCTGGATTAATTTAAAGGAGTGCATTTCACAATCCATCATTCCAGAATACGAGAACAAGGAACTGCTCAGTTAAATTAAATTGTGAGTTACTCTGGAACAAATTAAAGGAAATTAATCTCTGCACTGTGTCTAGTCCAGACGTGTAATTCGGGGCTGATGCTATTAAAAGCAAATGGTCTAGCTGGGTTTCATAAAGACTGAATAATTTTACAACTGATATTTGTTTGCACTCTTGCACAACATGAGAAGCAGCAGGATTTGTGGCTCGGAGGATGAGCTGGCAGTTTCAGGCCAGCACTCTTGAAGGACTTTTTGAAGGAGAACAGGTGTGGGAGACCAGCCTGGGAATGGTGGGGCAGGAGCAAAGGGGTCAGCAAAGAGAGAGGATGCTCACTGCTCCACCATGGCAGGTTTGAACAGCAGGGCCTTCCCCAGGACACTGTGGAGGCCACCAGGGCTGGATTTGGTCCATGTGGGTCAGCTCAAGGGCTCTGTGTCACACCCTGCCCAGCCCCAGCTGCTTCTGTGGGGCCCTTCTGGGCTGGAAGGGGTTTGCTCTCTGAGACAAGGATTAAATTTGATAACTCCAGAGCCCACATGCAGACACAGTCCAGCTCAGCAGAACAGATCATCTCCTGAGAAGACTCTAAAAACAACAGAGTGAATGAAGAAATTTCACAGAAGAGTGTAGTAAGTGGTAACAATCAGTTTTAGCTTTGCATGTCTTACCCAAAGCCCACTTCCCTAAGTGCACTTTTACTCTTTTCCTTTCTCCTTTTTCCCCCCAATCTTTAAATAACCATTTACTATCCACTGCCTCCTTCATTTTCACTTAAAATTTTCAGCTTCAGTTTCTTTTCCTTTTCTCTTCCCCCCATCTTTAAATAAACATTTATTATCAACTGCCTCCTTAATTTTCACTTTAAATTTTCAGTTTCTTTTCTCCCTGGCTTTGTATAGATATATTTAAACTGAACTTTTCATAGCAGAAGAAAGAGTGGCTTGAAAAACAATGTTCCAATGGGATGAAAACCTCTTTATAATCAGTTATCCTTAAAAAGTAAATCAGAATATTATCCTCATATACCTGACAGCATTCCAGGGAAAACATGAGCATATTTTATTTACATTAATTGCCCTAACTAGGTTGCTTAGGCAGTGGTGGCTGTGGCCAGTGGAGGAGCCAGCTGAGCACTGAGAACCTGAAATGTTTAGTGACCTGGAAGGTTTAATGGCAGAGCAGGACTTCAGTCAGCGTGAAGCATTTCAGAAACCTCAGGGCTCCATTTTTCCAGGTGGGGCAGACACTGGAGGCAGAGTGAAGCTGTGTCTTTGGGCTGGAGCTGCAAGGAAAGCTGCAGGAGAGCCAGCAGTGCTGCTCAGGCTTCTCAGCCTGCAGACTGAGGCTGTAACTGCTCAGAAATGCGTGGCTGCAGGCTGGTGTGCTGGGCCAGGCTCGGCTCTGAGCTCAGGATCACTGTGAGCCAGAGCTTACAGCCTCACAGCCATCACGGGGCAGCCACAAGCTGGGGCCTGAAGCTGCTTCTGGTGCTGCCACCAGCAAACAGGCCAAGTGGATTTCATCCCTGGCAGCAGCAGCTTGTTCCTCTCTCGTGTCCAGCCTGATGGGGTTATCCCTAGCTGGTAAATCCACACATTAATCAGCCTGGGAGTTTATATCTCCAGAAATTCTGACTTCCAACGTGCTGTACTTCTCCACAGCAAAAGAGGCATTTGGGTGCCCAGGATCTACCTGCACGCTCCAGGAAGAACCACAATACAGGGGAAGGTGTTCCTCTGAAGAGCTCTGCTGAATGGGAGAAGGCAAGGTAACAAGTATGCATTCCCTGTGTAAAAGGCTTTAGAAGGACCAAGAAAAAAGCACATTTTCCTGTCAATATTAGGATGCCAGCACACATAAACACCTGTAAGTTGTGCCCTGCAGAAAAGCAATTTCCCACTTTCTGTAAAACATCTTGACCTACTATTCTGCACACTACAAGCCCATCTCAGTAAGATCTCAATCTCTTTTGCAGAGAAGACACCATCCCTATGTCTGTCACTGGCAGAGAAGTGAAAGGACTCCAAATACCCTTCCCAACACGCTGCCACTACATACAAAGTAGGAACCCAGATCTCAGCCAGGCCAGAGGCTGGATGTGCCCTTTTCTGTGGGTCCAAACCTACAGAAGGCAAAGTGAGAGAGGAGATATGCACAAGGTCATACAGGAGGGGAATGAATGGGCAAATCCAAAATACAAAAGCCCTTCCAGGACCTCACCCTTCAGGCCAGCCACACACTGTGTCTTCTGAAATCAGGAAAAATGAGCATGGGAGATAATTTCCATCATCTTGGTGTGATTAATCCTACTCTGCTGTAACTGCTGAAATACCAACCATTTGTTTTTATACAGTTGGCAAAACACCTTTCCCTTTTATTGCCTCGGCCAAATCAGCCCGATTTTTCAGGCTGATTGGGCATTTGGCAGTAATGCACCTAAATGGCTCTGCTGCTGCAGGATGGCCAGCCCTGGCACAGGAGATTGATAGCCCTGAGCCCCAGGTAAGGATGCTCCATTTTCCTGCAGACTGATCAGCACTGTCTATTCCAGCGATTTAAGTGTTTTTTCAAAGAACACATTTGAAGAGCTGAAATGGATACACACTGTCAGCTCCTGGCAGTTTAAGTGCAAACAGCTGCCCTGAAAGCTCTGTGCAGCACCACAAAGAGATGAGCCTCTATGAAAGCTAGTCAATCAAAGAAGATAAATCTTTGTGTCAGTTCCAATTATTGAGATACTCCAGTTAACTCAGGGAATCATAGACATTAGGCTGGCTTTAAATGCCCACGTGGTTGAGACTATACCATTGCTCCTGGGAGGCAATTTCACTGTCTGACAGATCAAGAGGCTTTTCTCAGCTAGTTAATTCCAATTAAGTTTTTCCTCTCAATTTCATCCTACTATCCATTATCCTCAGTCAGCTACCCTTCACAATTTCTCTCCTCTCGTGCTGCTTGTGCCAAGACTTCTGGAAATAGTGACATTATTACAGGTACCTGGTGATGACACCCATGAGGCCTCCCAGTGCCTCTCAGGCCTTGGAGAAAAGATGGTTTCTGTCTTAAAGAGCTTTTTTCCAGCTTCTACAGTCTTTAAATAAAGGTCTACATTTTAATTGAGGCATGTCAGTAACCTCCCCTACTTGTGCTTTGCCTCTTGCCCTCTGATAAACTTTGTTTCTCCTGGCTCTCCTGACTTCAGGTAGCAATCAAGGTGTAAAGGAGATGTGTTTCGATGGTGTAACACTAGGAAAGAGCTGCTGCTGCAGAATTACCTCCTGATATTTTTCTAGAAGTCCACAAGCACCAGTGTCCTGGAAGGTGTTGTGAGAATAGGTAACAAAACACAAAAGATTACACTGCTGCCTCATGAACTTTTATATAAAGCAAAATTATAGGGGATTCCAGCAAATAATTCCTTTCCTTCCTCCTCCAAAAGGAATGGCTGTACCCTTCAAAGTGGATGGGATTCATCAGTGGCTTGCCTCTGATATCAAAAGAGGCTGGTCACACAGCACAGCTCTTCTTCCCTCAACCACATTGCTGTCCCTCTCACACACTCAGGAAGACAAATGGAATTAAACAATCTGTAAACATATTCTTCCAGCTCAGGAAGGTCAAGGGGTTTGCAAGTTTATTTCAAGAAACAAGAGGAATTTTAAAGAGCCCTCTACTGAGCACAGCAGTGAGCATCAAAGGATGGCAAGCTCCTCTGAGGAAGCAGCTCCCCTTACTCCAGGGCAGGGCTGCCAGGGTAAAGTGTGTGCTTGGCCAGGTCAGGGCTGGAGCTCCAGCCCAGATTTACACCAGTGTAAAGGAAAGCACTCCCCAGCCCAGTATTTACATTATTCAGGCCAAGGAAAAAATGTAGTGGCAGCTGTGAACAGCCCTGATAGGAGGACCTTCATGCAGGGGTTTCGTTTGTTGTTGCAGCTGACTCTCTGCATCTCCTTTATCTTTTTTTTTTTTCCCCTCCGTTCAGAGATGATTGACCTTAAATGCAAAAGGATAACGTGGGTCAGGAGGAGTGTTTATTATGTATGAGTTATTTTCTTTCATGTTAGCAAAATCCTTTTGTAGAAGTTGGCAGAAATCCCTGTTACAGCTAAATTTTGGACCCATGGGTGATCTGGAATTTAAGATTATTTATGTCTCAGTATAAAAAAAGCAGTGGAAAGGAAGCAAATTCAAAGAAAATAATCAGAGCACAGCTGAGGTCTGTAGCTTTACTTGTTTAAAACATTCAAGTCTATCACTGCCCTCGTCTTCACTGATGTTGGGTGACTGTTTCACTGGTTTGAGGCTTGTGTGTAGAAGCTGGAGCATTTGTAGAAATTGCACACCACACTGTTTCAGTGCTGTTTCACAAGGCAAGGAGCATGAAGACTTTACAGAGCCCAAGAACTGACTTGCACAGCAGAGCTCCTGTGTACAGGTGTGCTGACATTACCTGCAGCTCGTGTTGCACTTTAACTTCTTTGCACTGCAGGTACAGAGAGGAACAGCAGGTGGGGAGCAAATCCTGCTGCTGCTGTCACTCCAGTCTCCTGTCCCCAGTCCCACTGGGCTGGGGTGACAGGCAGCCAGACTCTGCAGTCCTCACTCACCCTGGTACATGGCTCCTCAACAAATCACCCCTGGCTCCAGGGAGCTGTTTGCACTGTAAAAAGGAACTGCTGAGTGTGAACCAGAGCTGAAGTTCAGCCCTGGCTCAGCCCTGCCAGTGCTGTCCAGGCTGGGGTCATTGCAGGGAATATCATCCCCGAAGGGTGGGGCTGTAAAGAACATTTTTAGGAAAGGGTTATTTTTGTGTGCTTATTCCCAGAATGGTCCCAGGGTAAATCTACACTGGCTGTTTTTCCAAGTCTTATTTACCCCTAATCAACATTCACAGAAAACTGAGGCAAAAGTTCTTAAAATATTCAGAAAGCATCTTTGCTTCTTGACCATGCTATTTCACAGCCATCCTCCAGCAAAGGCAAAGAGAAAACCACAGTTGCTCCTCATACAAACATGCACAAGAGAAAACTCTCAAAACCTTGCACCATCAGAGCCAGGGGTCAACCCCAGTGACAGGATAAGCTCTGCCCACACTTCCCCTTTGGCTGCTCATTTTTCCAGCAGACGTCTCTGCAAACAGACAGCATTCCCTGATGCCACAGCCCCCCCATGCACAGAACAAGGGAGAAAGCAGCACCCCACAGCCCCTCCAAACTGTGCCCCAGCAGCCAGGGCCAGCTGTTCCCTGTTTCAGCTTTGAAGAACACATTTGAATGCACAGCAGTTTTCACTCTGAGGCATCATCCCCCTCCAGCACTGCAGACATTAAATATGTGCATATTTAATGCTCTGCCAGCTCTGCAGCCATCAGGTTGGATCAGCCAGGGGAACTCCCTGAGTAATTCAGGTGTCTGTGGAATGTCAGAGCCTGCAGGTACAGCTAGGGTGACATTTTCAGAAGTATCTACATTTCTTAGGCTCTTCAAGCTCCATTGAAATTTGCTTGAGGTGAATTTGAATGGAACATAGGCCCTGAGATCTCTTTTGTATTTTAGGTTAGCTTCAATCCTTAAATTTTGCAATAAATAACAAGCAGACACTGCTTGGAAAGTTGGGAGCAGAGTAGGAGTTTGGATAGCATCATCATGGGCATAAATGAGCAAAATTCCTTTGAATATTGAAAGTATATTTAATGTGCTGCTCAAGGTCACACAGCAAATCAATGGCAAAACTGAAACAAAGCCCTGAGGGCATATTATTTGCAATCAGATGCAGGAGTAATTGAGTAATTGTACAGCCTTAGAAGCAGCATTACATCAACCTAACATATGGCAAGAAAGGGGCTTGAGGAGCTTTGCTGAAGGGGAGAGAGAGTCAAGAGCAGGGCTGGCATTAGATTTGAGCAGCTAATATCACACAGGTAACCTGGCACGGGGAAGTCTGCTGCTATTTATACTCCATAAAATTCTCATTTTAGTGCCTCAGTTTTCAGTTTTCCACTGCTGGAACCATGAGGAGTCCTCCACTTGAAGGACACATCTCACACAGCTGGCACTGTGTTGGGAGACCCTGAGGTGAGTGACACCCAGTGAGTTTGGCTCTGGCTCCTGGCACAGCTGGGTAAGTGTGTCCTGGTGAGAACCTGCCCCTTGCAGGGCCATACTACCTGCTGGCTCATACTGAACCTGCTGAGCTTCCCCACGAGCTGCTGGCCCACCAGCATCTTTACCAGCCCTACCTGGCAACCACTTGCCTCTCATTTCAGCTGTCAAAATTATATTTATGCTGGTGCAGTATTTCCTGTTTCCTAATTTGGATGGTTCCCTTGCTCATTTTTCCACTAAAATGCTTAAGCATTTTTTGAAAACATCTAAACAGGAAGAGACCTGACCTCTCCTCCCTGAACATCGTGTGCTCCCTGCTCCTGGCAGCAGCACATTGCTCCTGTGCCAGCTGCTGCAGTGACTCCAGGACAAGCTGAGGGTGGATCCCATACCTTGGGATGCACGTGGGCTCTGCTTCTCTGCACTCATGGGCTGCCTTGAGAGGCTCAGCAGTCTTGGGATCCAGGCAAAGTCCTCCCTATTCACAGCCTGCTGGCCCCCAGTCCAGCTCACTGCCTTGCCTGACTGTGCAGATGGGTCCCAGGTTCTGCTCAGCTGGCCATCCCCCAGAAGGGAGCAATGCCCTTGACTCAAATGGTTTGGTGTTGAGCCAGACACTTCAGGCAGACACTGGGCAGCTCCTCTCCTGTGCCCTTTCCTTGGGACAGAATGGCTTGAGGGGTTTTCCCACCTGGGTGTGGGGCACCCATCATCACTGCCCCTCACCTGGGAAAATGCAGCCCCTGGGGCAGAGCCAGCCCATGCAACTGCTTCCAGCCAAGGCCCCAGGGAGGAAATTCTCTTTCCCTGAGCTGGACAAGCTCTACACGCCAGGATTCGGGTCTGTGCTTGCACTCCCTTGGTGGGGATGCTGGATGGAGCAGGTGCATCCAGCCCAGCCCCACTGCAGGACCACAGACACTTTTGGGGTGCTGGGATGGGGGCCTGAGGGCACTGCCCACTGCCAGGCTCCAGCTCCTCTCCTTGGGAGAGCAGTGCTGCCCTCAACAGACATCACACCCCGGGGGTTTAGACAGACAAACTCCCTGCACATGACTGGTGTGGAGCTGGGCAGCTCTGCAGCAGAGCCCAGAAACAGTGAGGAGGTGCTTTCCTTACTGCTGCCAGTGCAGAGTTCCTGGCACAGGCACATCCCAGCTCTGGGGCACTGCACTCAGCCGTGGGGAACACAGCAGGAGTCTGTGCTGCATTCCCAACCAACAGGGGACTGGGGTAAATGGGAAAAAGTTGGTTCTGCCTTCAGGAGGTGGAGACACGAATGCACTTCATTTCCAGGAGTACCCACACAGCCCCAGGGAGGGAGAGAAGCAGTGCCAGAGCCTCTGTCAAACCCTCTGGCTGTTGGACAGTGAGGGAACAGCCCTGTAGCCCCACTGCTACAGAGCCCCACTTCCCCAAGCTGGGCTACCAGCCACACTGCCCTGGGCTCTCCTTGCAGAGGTTTAATGGCCAGGCTCCAGATCCAGCTCCTTGGCTGGTGCAAATCAAAAGCTGACACGCCTGAGGGTGACAGGACAGAGGGAAAAAACCCAACAAGTGAAAGGAAACGTGGGGCCCTGCATGTGCCTGTGCCCACAGACTGCTCCTGCAGAGCTCTTGGGCAGCTGGCTCCCAGCACACCCTTATCTGCACCCTCTTCCAGAAGCCCTCAGTGTCTGGAAATCACATTCAGTACATGCAGTGGGACATATTTAACATACTAGTGTGGGACCTTGCAGCAGTTTGGTCATGCTGCAGAATTAATCTGAGATTGCTGATAACTGCAGAAAATTAGATTTGTGTTAATTTTTTTTAACGTTGGAGATGTTTCTCACGAAGTTGCTGCTCCAAGTCCCAGCGCTATCCTACAGCAGTGAATCTGTAATGCCACCCTCCTATGCCACAGGAAGGAGCACTCTGGGGTGTTTTTGGGGCTTGGGCAGGTGGCCTCACCTGGCACTGGCTGCTTGGAGCAGGAGCCAGGCTGTGGCCATGTTTTTATGGAATGCTGTGAGGCCACACCACTTCTCCAGAGCTGGAACTGGGCTCCAGCCCCCAACAAAGCAAATCCTTCTTCTCCCAGCTCTGCTCAAGCACCTTCTCTGTGCTGGCTGCTGCAGGGGGATGGGAACGACAGCGTGCTCAGCTCTCGTTCTCTACGGAAACAGCAGCACGTGGAGTGCTTTGGGAGACTCCTGATACTAAGGCACAGTCACTAACTGCAGCTAAGTAAGATTTGTAGGTATTCTGGACTGGTGCCAAGGAAGGGGGAAAGGCAATCCCAGACAAAGGAAAGCAATCACGTGTTATTGGTCAGGAAGATTCATGTGGTGAAAATTAACAGCAGCGAGTGGCTTGCAGCAACAGCCCATCCATCTCGTGTGTGGCAGGGAGCACACACTGCTGGTGCCTGGGCAGCACAGGGGCTGACAGCCAGGCCACCAGCTGCTGTTTACATTTCTCCAGGCTCAGGGGTGCAGGCAGTGGCTCCCCTCTGCACACACAGAGCACAGCCCTGCTTCCCCTCACTCACTGCACGTCTGTGCCCACCCAACATCCCTGTGCACAAGGAGCAGCAGGGGAGCTGCTCTCCAGGCTGGACCAGCATGCAGAGCACAATATCCCTGCTCAGGCTGGGCAGAGCCTGATCCAGGATCAGAGAGAACACAAAGAAAGCATCCCACTGTACATCCCTAGCTGTATTGTTTGTTTAGCCTTAGACTGGGAAAGCTATGCTTGATTTTGGTGGCAAATGAACTGCCTGGTGCAGTGGATGGGGTGGCCTCTCCAGTCTGGGTCTGCACATAAACCACTTCAAACAGGAGGCTTTAAATGCTGTCATTGCTTTAGTTACTCAGCAAATGCTTCTCACTCTTGTATACTCCTAGTCTCTTAATAACATACCAAGTTTTTTACAGAGCTGTAGCAAGTTCACAAGATGACATGCCTGTTCCATCACCAGCCTGCCCAAAGCTGACCACATACATATTCTACCCCTGCTCAGCACAATGCTCAATGGAAAAACACCCACAATTAATGCTCCCTGTGCTACCGAGCCAATTAAAGATTCAGCTTGGATGGGAGAGGAAGTGCAGGGACCAGCCTGGTTTCCTGTGTGCCTATAAATATCCACTGGGATGCTTTAGGCAGAGGTCAGCCCCAGGCAGCTGCATGAGTGCTGGCCTCCTTGCCTTGTGCTGGTGGAATGACAAAACTTGTCCCCCTTTAGAGCCAGAGCTCGGGGACAGGGACAGTGCTGCAGCACCTGACGTTCATGAGAGTTTGACATTTGCTGCAGTGGAGCAGGACCAATGACACCTGCCAGGGCAGGGGTCCCACCAGGCTCACCCCCGTGGGCTGGCACCATGTGAACCTCTCCTGTCACCTGTTGGTCTCTCAGACTTTGCTGAGTGGCACGTGAAAGCTAGGAATCTTCCCAAAATGCTCTAGAAGACAAGAACAGACAAAAAGATGCTATTTGTGTGCTTTGGTCCAGCAAAGAGATTTTAGGGAGCAGTTTTGCCCTGCCTAGGGTGGGTTGGTTGAGGATTCCCAGCACAAGTGGCACTCCTGGTCCCCACAAACCCAAGCACACTGTGACATCTAGTGGCAAGCTACCCCAGAGCCCAGGGAAAGCTGTGTCTGCCAGGCCTTTCCCACAGCTCCCAGACAGGTTTGCTTTGTTACACACTCCTGAGGTGCCTCTGTACACCTACACCTGTATTTACATGTCACAGGGAGTGCTGCATGCATGTGTGAGTAGGTATGACAGCTCCTTGCTCAAGCGAGGTGTGCAGGTGACAGGGACCATATCTGTGTGCAGCTTGGGCCATATGTGACATGGCTTTCAGCCCGTGTCCCCCAGCAGTGACCAGTGCTGGTGTTTGACCAGCTCAGGTGGCCTTGCCACCACTGCCCAGAAGCCAGGGGCACACAGATCAGAGAGGTGAGGCAGCAGATTGTGCAGAAAGGTACAGGGTGCCCTTTCACCTCCACCTCCTCCCCATCCTTTGGCAAGATTTATTTAATAGTTCACCCTTTTTTGCAGACTCCATTCGATTTCATGCACCACTATCAGTGACATATTCCATATTAGCTGAATAATGATACAGAAATTAAATCAATAGGCTTTTCCTAACTAGTAGAGAGGCCCCATCCTGCATGTCTGGGCAACATGAGTCAGGGATGTCATCTGATTACTGGGCTGCTTTGTGAAAGAAGGGACAAACAGATACCAAATATGGGGAATAAAACTGAGAAAAAAGGTCACATTTCAAGAAGATCCTCATTCCTGTGTGAGAGCCCAGAACTGGGCAGGAAAGTGGGAAGCTGCTGTGCAGCACACAAGCACCAGCTTCTTCACACAAGCACCCTCTGTGCACCCCCCACAAACTCCCTGCTCCTGGAGGATGATGGAAACAACAGCAAAGTCTGCAGTGTCAGAGCCCTGGGAAGCTGAAACCAGGGAGGGCAGCACCAATCCTGCTTCAGGTGCTTCCTGTCTCTGAAGCAGGCTGAGACCTAGAGTGTTGGCCAGGCTCCAGTGCCAGAGGATGGCAGGCACCACAGGAAAACCTCCCGAGCCACCAGCAGGGTCTCTCCTTTGTATCTGCCTTTCATAAAGCTTTGTTTAATGCACAAAATGGGTTCTATATGATTTATTCACCAGAGAAGCCAAATTCCTTTCCCACACAAGCATTCCTTCCAGCAGCTCCAGGTCCTGCCTTTTCCCAGGAGCACTGAGGGAAGCAGGATGAGGTGGAGGAGGGATGGGAACAGCAGGCAGTGTGTGTGCTCAGCCCCCTGCTGCACAAGGCTTGCTGGACCAGTTTTTGGCAGGTGTCAGATTTTTTGGAGTGCCAGATTTTTGGCAGGTGTCAGATAACGTTAACCCTGGAAGTGGTGAACTTCAGAAGCTGAAACAGCAAATTTTTACCAAAAAGAACAGCAACCCACACACAAACACTCCCAGAAACACCTCCCCATTTCTTAACAGCTCTCTGATCACAGGGCTGGTGCTGGGGACAGGGGGGACCCTTGCTGCCAGCCACAAGTGCTGACCCCAGCAGCTCCCTCAGCACTGCACAGCCCCTGTGGGCACTGCTGGCACCTGGCTGGCCCTGCTGCTCACCCCAGGCTGGGCTTCATGCCTGGTGATCCTGCTGGCTCTCACCAGGGAATGAGCCCACAGACAGCAGGTGCGTGGTGGCTTCTCCCTGCCCCACGCCCCCATGGCACAGCAGTCATGGCTAAAGGAGGGTTCTTCCCTGGGGCTCAGCCCTTCCTCACCTCCAGCCAGCACCCCTCTGGTCACTTCCCACAGTGGTCACTGCATCAGCACTCCAGGGCATAATGCTCTTCTGGTGAATACCTGGCAACACAACCCATTCCTGTCTCATGACTCTTACCTTATGTCACCAATTTATCCATTTCCAAAACACAAGTAATTTTCTACCTTAAAAAGTACACCTCTGCTACTGCCTGGGAGACCTGTGTGTACCAACTGATGGATGCTCAGCCCTGGCCTGAAATACAGCAAACTAATTGTATTTCTCCCCAGTTCTCGTGCTCGGCACATTGCCTGGGTGACGCAGAGCAATGAGAAATAAATTGACTCGAAACTTGGCCAGAGAGCATCAGCAAACAGAGGGCTGAAAACTCAGCTTGATTTATTTTACAGAGAGGCAAAGGACAAGAAATGCAGTACTATTCCCAGTTGTGGTCCTGGCAGACAGTCCTGCAAGATCCATGTGAGAGCAGAGCTGCTGGTGAGGCTGGGCAGCTGTGGCCCCAGGGTCTGTCTGACAGGGCAGTGCTGCTGGGAAGGGACATGACACTGATTCCCTTTCTGAAAACACTCATTGCAACCCTTGCCTCGCCTGCCCAGAGAATACAAAGTGTTTTACATGAAGCAGTAAAGTAAAGGCCACGTTCTGACATGCAGATGCTTAATACCCTCCTACAGAGCTGTCGGAGTTGCTGTAGGATTTTTCTGGCATTACAAAGCAAGCCTTTGGCAAAGGCAGGAGCTGGGGCTGGCCCAGTTGATGGCCAGAGAAACGCCAGGACTGCCCCAGCATGGGGCACCAGTTCCTGCTGTTGGGGAGCTCCAGCCCTGGCAAAGGGACCTGGGCACAGCAGGAATGGGGCACGGGAGGAACCGAGGGGCTGAGCCAGCTGAGACAGAAGCCACCCTGGGGGACACAGGAAGGACAGAGCTGAGCATGGAGGCCTGGAGCAGCAACACTGTCCCTCTCCAGCCCCTGCTCATGCTGGGTAACAGCCACACACTGCTGCAGGCTCAGGCACCCCCCCAAAGGTCCCCTCTTGCCTTCTTTCCTCCGAAAACAGATCACTTTTGCTATTCCTCTTCAACAAAAATGCGTTCTTGCTCAGGGTGACCTCCTCTGGTCCTGGATATGCTGTCCCCACAGAGAGTGTCCCTGCTGCTGCTGTTTTCCCAGCTCTGCCACCCCACTCAGTCCCTATGGGAAAGCCATTCCCTGCCCTAGCTGTGCTCACACAGCACAGATGAGACTCCCGTGGGAGCACTGAGGGTCCTGGTGCTCCCTGGGGAGCAGCAGGGCTGGAGCCAGTCGGGTGGCTGCTCCCCTCGAGAGGGCAAATCCCTGCCAGGCAGGGACCTTGTGCCACACTGCCTGCCTCTCTCTCCAGGGACAGCTGTGCTGTGCCACGGTGCCCACTGGGGGACTTACTGATGCTGAAGTGTTAGATCTCAAAATTTCCTTTTAAATTCTGAACAAAATATATAATGGAAAAACTTCCCGTTTTCTGCTAAGTGAGCCCAAATAGAAGCAGCACATCCCAGGAGGGAACAGCCAGACCCACACCTTTGCCATTCCCTGCCGGGTTTGTGCCTTGTTTTATGGCTAATTTCCAAAAACAATAGCTTGAATGCTAGTTTAAAAACCTTAAAGAAACAGAGTAACCAAGGAAAGAAAACCTCCTCCTCCTCCTACCTTCCATGGCGAGAGGCAATTGCAGCGGGTCACTGTCCTGTGCAGAAGTTACTCCCTGCAAGCGAGCAAGTCTTGCCTGAGCCAACAGAACTCCAACCCCATCTGCTCGGCTTTAAGCAGGACAGCTGAGATCCCACCCAGGACGGGGTGGAGAATCCTCCCTGGGAAAGAGCAGCTCGGTCACAGCTCCTTCCAGCCGCTCCGCGCATCCCGCCGGGCTCTGACACGCCGCTTCCTTTCTGTCCCCCTCGGAATTCAGCAGCAGCCTCTCCGCCTGCCATCTCAGCAGCATCTGCAGCTGAGCCTGCCGCAGGGATCGCGTGGGACAGTGCCAAAGCTGCGGGTGGCACGGGTCCCACCAGGGAATACTGGCAGGATAAATGCAGGGTGCACCCAGTTTGAATCTGTGGCGGGATGGAGAGGAATGGAGCGCACAGAGGTACTCGAAGCACTGCAGTTAGATCAGTGAGAAATCCTCGAGGAACTGGAGCACGGCCCGGCAGAGTGAGCTCAGTGCAAAGCACACTGCTGGGTGCTACACTACAAACACCGCCCTGACACTGCTCCAGTTCTGCCGAGGCGATGGGGAAAACATGTTAAATCCAGTGCTTTGGCACCAGAAGGCTTTTAGACTGAAACTCCTTTGCACAGCAAAGCCTATTTTCTTTGAAACCAAGTCTCTATGGAATCCGTTCTGTCTGGAGAAGCAGCAGCTGAGCACCATTTGAGTTTCCCTCGCAGTGAGCAGTCCCCGGGTGAGCTGGCCAGGCCCTGCCACAGCAGGCAGAGGGTGCATGGAGGGCAGCACCCACCTTCATGCCAGCTCCCCCAAGTGCTGTGTGGCTTGGAGTTCCCTCAGGCTGTGGGCAGGTAGAAGGTGCAAGTGGTGTCTTTGGGCTTTAAGGTGTTTATTGCCCATCACATGCATTTATTCAGCTCTGGATGAATTCCCTTGGTCTGTGACTGAGCTGCCCAGCGCCAGGCAGCCCCCACAGCCCAGCCCTGGCTCCCACTGCCAGAGCTCACACGGGGGACACATTTATATTTACATTACAGTGGAGAGATGGAGAAAGCACATAGGGTACAACAGCAGACACAGCTGTCATTGCTACCAGAGCAGTGCTGAGCCCTGCTCTGTTTTCAGCACTCCCAGCACACAGAGGATGCCTGACAGACACTGGTGCTCATTGCTGTGCCATACAGCCTCACACAAGCTAACAAGGTTAAGCACTAATGAAGCCAAATATAAGAATATTCCAGGTGTTAATGCCAATGACACATATGGCTCGAACTGAAATTTGCTACCACTGATGAGGTTTCTGGTTGGAACCAGTTTCTGTGTCATTGGAGGGGGACATTCAGACTCAGGTCTTGGACACCCTGACCAGGGTGTGGTTAGGATAGTCACATCCCTTAACGAGGTACATGGGTGTGGTGAATGCAGAAATAAGCTTTTGATGCCTTCTGAAATAGGATGTCTGAAGGAACAGGCTTCTCTGACTTCCTTTCCCAGAGGATATGGGGACACAAGCCTCACACAGGGCACCCTCAGCAAAGGGGCCCAGCAGACAGTGTCACCCCAGCTGAGTGAGGTGGCAGTGCAGAAGCCAGCACTCTGCAGGACACTGGTCCCTGCATCACAATGCCTAGCACAGAAATTGAGTAGAAAAGAAATAACTTCCTCTTCAAAAGAGGAGCCCAAAGCCCTGAAGCATTCCAAGTCACATCCCGCACACTTGCACACCATGAACACTAATCTGAGGGGACCTGGCACCGCTGGCTCACCCGGGCAGGACAGCAGGACAGCAGGGCTGTGGCTGGTGCCCTGTCTCTCCTTGCAGCCAGCCCCACTCGTGGCTCTGTGCCTCCATGTGACGCCTGCTCCCCGGAGGCCGCCTGACCCCGGCTTCCTTCCCAGCCTCTCTGAACTCCCGGGCCCAGAGGAGCAGCACCACGGTATTTTTAGCCTGTTTACAAAGGCAGAGCAGTACATTTGTGTGCAGCTTGCAGCGAGGGAGCACAGGCCATGCAGGCAGCAGGGCAGCTGGCAGCCATCTGGGCAGCAACGGGGAGGGGGCTGGCCAGGGCAAAGGATGGCTTCAGAGATGGAAAGAGAACCAGAACGAGCACCAGGAAAACATCACCCTTTTGCCTTTCCTTTAATTAGCATTTGGTAAATTTCCTTTAATAAAAATTTAGCAAATTTTAAAGCCCTTCTTCTGGGGCTCCTTCAAATGCTGAGGGTTTCAGCACCCACCCAAGTGGCAAGCCAGTGCAGAAGCACTACAGGCTCCTGCTGCTCCCCTCTGTCATTGCTAGATACCACGTGGCCAGAAGGAATCCCAGGGATCCACCAGCTGGATCTGTTATGCAGTCTCCAGTGGAAGCATTATCCACTGTACCAATTTCTTTCCTGAGCTGTGATGTTTGAGCTGAGGACAGCAGTCCAGGAGCAACGGCATCAACTGGTGTTGAAAAGGTAGCCAACCTTTGCCAGCTCCTCCTGGAAGTCACCTGGCATTGGTACACACAAATCACATCAGTATTTGGGTGTCCTGTCACCTCACAGAATCTGTGGCAAACCAAGAAGCAGCTGTATTACAGCTCCTGCACCTGGTGCAGGGTGGCAAATACCACCCACAGCTCTATTCCTTCTACTTTTAAAAATGTGTCCACACTGCTTTCTCACAGCCCAGCTCAAAAGGGTCCCTGACGGTGCTGAGCCTTCTCCACACCATCTGGAGTGAAGAGCTGCAATTTGAGTTCTGGCTGTGGTTTTGCAGAAGAAAGAGACCATCCACCTGGCAGAACCTATGTGACTCAGCTCCTCAGTAATGGCCATGCCTGACACTCCTCCTGACCCACACATCCTGTACCAGCAGGTGATGAAACCCCCACTGCTGCCAGCAGATTGTAGTGCTGGTCTGCTGGGGTGGAATCCACAGACGCCAGCAGTGACTGGGTTTGTGCTGCTCTTCAGCCCAGCATAAAAACCCAGAGGCATGACCAGCACACTCAAATTAAATCTAGGATTTTCAAAGTGGTTTGAGGACCTTGGAGGCACAAAAATCGTAGATCTTGTACACAAAAGCAATTCCCAACATCCTGTTCCCCTACTGAAAGTCCCCAGTTAATCTGACAGCCTCTTTGCTCCATCCTAGTTGTGAACTGAAAGACAACCTCAGCCCAAAGGGTACCTTGGCTCTTGCTTTGACAGAGGAACAGGGATGTTTACAATAACAATCCAGCCCCTTGGCACCTCTGAAAGGTCTGCTTATAACAAGTGAAAAGCATGCGGGCTCAGGGAAAAGAGAAATACCTTTACTGATTTTGAACTCTCTCTCAGGGATGTGGAGAGGGACACCCATCTGGCCAGAATCAAAATGCTACTACAAAACCTCCTGTCTCTGTGAGATGAACACAAGCCCCAGGAGGAAAGATCTATACACAGCCCACTGAGCTGCTTGAAATAAAAAGAATCTAGAAAGCCATTTTCAGTAACTGGAGCTGTTATTACTCTTGCCCTGGCAGGGATGCTGCCAGACCCCTGCTGGGCACCATGCAGCCAAGAGGAGGAGCAGCTCAGGCCCTGTGCCCAGTGCTCACCATGGGGTCCCTGCACAGCCCCTCACCTGCCACCCCCAGCCCATCTCCATCCCCACACAGCCCCAGGGTCTGCTCTGCCCACCTCTGCACATGCTAATGCACAGCTAGAGAGCTTGCTCAGGGTGCAAGGTGTGGGCAAAGGTGGCTGGACACAGAGAAGGATTATTTCTGACACCCTAGAAAGGCTTCCTGAAAAGCCACACAGGTTCAAATTCACAAGTTTCTGTAAGCACCAAAAATGAAGGTTTAAATGTGACTCAGGTCACTTTTGGGCACTGCGTGGCTGACTGACATTGCCATGTTTTAAAGTGTCTACAAAGCTCCAGCTAAACAAAAAGCATAAAATGTAATTCTGTATAAATCTGAGTATTTCCAGCTCTACACACAAATCATCAGCTCAAAATACCAACATGGTCCCATGGTGAAAAACCAGCCTGGGCAAAGGCAGCTCTGTGGCATAACAGAAAATGCAGCAACATTAAAGAAGCGCCAAAAAAGTAAAGGTATTTTCCTTCCTTGATCAAGGCTGTAGCCCTGATGCTTGAATCACACCAGTGTGATTACAGCTGCCCTTGGACTGACCTGCAAGGCGTTTTTCCCTGGCTGTTCTCCAGAAGCCATCCCAGGCCCAGCTGGTGGAGCCCCCAGGGTGGTCGCTGAGGCATCTCCTGAGATGGGGCCTCCCTCGCACTGCCATCCTCATCCTCACCACAGCCCAACCCTGACACGGGAGCCACAGGTCAGGACCAAAGCAAATCCATTCTCTCAGCTCCTGCCTCTGAAGCTGGACTGGAACAGCTTCAGCGCAGGGGAAGCCTGCAGGTAACTCCTGAACATGGCTCTGGCAGGAGAGGCAGAGGAGCCCAGGGCAGCAGCCCCTGCAGGGTCCCAGCAGGGAGCACAGCCCAGCCCAGGCTCAGCTCCCACCTCCTGTAAACACAGCTGTTCCTCCCACAGGGAGGATAAATAAGGAGTGAGGCCACGCACATCCCGGGAGCTCTGCACCTCTGCATTCCCAACCCCTGCGTCAACTGCCTGCACACTGCTCTTCATCACACGGGTTTGGGATTTTTATTTTGATTCATTTTGAACAGAGCAGCTTGGTCTAGAAGCAGAATAGGATGTTTCTCCTCTGTTAGGGGATTTACCTGAGTGGTCATTTTGTGCAGAGACCATTCTGTTTGAAAAGGACTTTGATTAAACATTCTCCAAAGATAAACTCCACTCCAAAGGCACTTCTTTCCTGTGCTGCCCACTCTCTAAGCAGCAACGGGGATATAAAAAAATCCTCTGCCACTTGCCTATTCAGTTACATGCCTAGAAATAGTGCCTACACAAGTTGGTCCTTCCAAACACATACAACCATTAAATTTAGGTTTCCTGTCACAGCACATGCCACAGCTGAGACAGCCCCAATACAGGGTAACATCATACAATTTCAGAAAGCTTCAACCCATACAGAGTAACACCTTACCTCTTCAGAAGGCTTCAGGTGTCTGCCCATACAGAGTAACATCACATCACCTCAGAAGGCTGCAAGTACCTGTTCTTCTTGTCCTTCAGCCCAGCCTTTTATCCCCTCCTGTTCATGCACTGCCCCTGTGTGCCCTCTGCTCCCTTTGGTGGTTGCTCAGCACACCTGGGCACTCCCTGGCTCATTGCTGTCAGTGCTGCTCACCTGCTGCTCACAGCTGTGCCCACTGGGGATGGGGCTGGGCCAGCCCCACTCCCAATCACCACACACTGTGTGCCTACAGTTTCCTCCTCATTTGGGATGTGAGAATGAAACATCTTTAAAGTGGAAGTGTGTACACACAAGAAGCAAACACCTGACTCCTAGCTCAGCACTGGTGAAGCTCCTTGGCAAAATCAGTCCTGGAAAAGAAAAGCAATCAGTGGGGAGTGACTTGAATGGCAGGTGTTGCAGGTGTTACATGTCACACATCCACCACTTCTAGAGCTGGCAGCAGGTTTGGGTCAGTATCTCCCAGGAATGAGTTCCAGTGGTGTTTACTGAGGTGAGTTCAGCACACAGGACCCTTCCCAAGCTGCTCCAGCACACACATCGCTGCCACACTGCTGTCACTGCCACACCGCTGTCACTGCCACACACGTGTCCCTGACACACTCATGTCACTGACACACACACATCACTGGCACACACACGTGTCCCTGACACACTCATGTCACTGACACACACACATCACTGGCACACACACGTGTCACTGCCACACACATGTCCCTGCCACACACATCACTGACACACACACACACATATCCCACACACACACACATCACAC
>VWZV01010790.1:1782164-1980110 GCA_013397155.1 Irena cyanogastra
ACACACACACACATATCCCTGACACACACACATGTCCCTGACACACACACACATATCCCTGACACACACATGTCCCTGACACACACACACATATCCCTGACACACACATGTCACTGACACACACACACATATCCCTGACACACACACATGTCACTGACACACACACACATATCCCTGACACACACATGTCACTGACACACACACACATATCCCTGACACACACACACGTCACTGACACACACATGTCACTGACACACACACACACATGTCCCTGACACACACACATGTCCCTGACACACACACACATATCCCTGACACACACACATGTCCCTGACACACACACATGTCCCTGACACACTCACCACTACCCCAGCTGGTACATCACCTGTCCCCACAGCTGCATGGATGCTCCTCACCCAGGAGAGGTCTGAGAGCACCCTGGGAGTCCCTGAAGCTGATTCCTTACACTGGGGACTGATGCTGCAAGCCTGCATCCTGATTGAGACAACTTAATTAATGTCCCCCAGAGGAAGGAAACCCAAGGCTGACAGGCACAGTGGCTGCTCTGAGCTGTGAGCTGCAGCACTGAGCATCCCCTCCTCAGAGTCCTGGGGGACCAGGACTCCTCCTCAGAGACCTGCAGAGCACACCTGGTAGCTCTCAGCCACACATAATGCATTTGAAACAACAAACAGACATGTAGGATTGTTTGGTTTTGGTTTTTTTTCTGTAACACCTGAAGTTAGTATTAGGATGAGGAGAAAGCATTAAGGATATGCTTCCATTACAAAAGGTTATTTGGCTTTGGACAAATGCAGTCCCCAGCTATCACTGCAGGAGTATCCAGGCCATGCAAGCAGCCATTCCCCACTCCTCCTTGACTTGTCCCTTGGGAAGTGCTCAGGGCAGGAAGCTTGTCCTGCACAGGGTGACACATCCATGTCACCACATCCAGGATGCATCACAGGGAATTACACTTCCACAAGGATGAGGCTTAACATGAAAAAATTACATAAATGGCCACCTGAGCACCAATGGCAGACACGTGTGGAAGAGGCTGTTTTCCACCCCAGTGCCCAGTGAGCCCCATGGGGAGACACATGGACAAGCTGAGCCCTGTAAGGGCAAAGCAGAGCTCCTTGGCAGGGCCATGGCAGCTGGGGACATCACACAGCCTTTGGACATGCTGCTGCACAGGGAAGGGAAAAGCACCAGGAGAAGCTGGCATTGAGACAGCAAAGTAACAATATTATGCTCATTTCTGTTCATTTTGGGACACTAAATGCTTAATCCCTTTAGTGTCACCTCCCACTGTAGTTATGCTAACAAAACCCAGAGCATTTTGGTTCTAAAAGCAGTGAAATGCATTTTGTGCAGAGCTCTGCTGTGAGCCTGGTCCCAGGGAAGTGCAGTTACCCTTGTGCTGGTGAGAAAAGGGCGTGTGAGGTTGAAGGGGGCAGGAAGGAGCCCCAGAGGCACAGTGGCCGTGGCTGGGCTGCCTCCTCCCACGGCAGCTTTTCTCCAGCTTGTGTGGGGCAGGGCTGGGCACTGGGCACGTGTGCTGCCTGTCCCACACACGCCTGCTGGGGACAGCTGGCACCTTCCCTGTGGGGACAGCAAGCACAGGATGAGCTTCAGGTCTGGTGCCTCTCAGAGCACAAATTCCTCCTGCTTCATTTCACTTTTAACCTGATGAGCCCAGTGAGTCTGTGGCCATCACCTACAATTTCACAGAGCTATCGCAGCTGTAAAGAAGAAAATCTGTTTCATAAAGCCAAAAAAATGAAGAATGAACAGTCAGGCTGGTCAAAGAAAGGAGTTAAAGTACCTCCTGTTGTTTCCCAGACACAGCCCTTAAACATGAGGCGTGCTAAAAATAAAGCTGTGCTAGGAAAAAGCAGCAAAGAGCTCCACATTCCTAGAAGCTTCTCACACTCACATCTCCGCCTTGGGACTCCTGTGAGGCCCGAAACTCTTCCCAAAACATCAGGCCATTTCAAGATGAAGCAAACATCCTCCCTCAGCAGATGCATTTCAGTAATGTTGGCATTTTTAATTATCCAGAATGGTAAAACAACATACTTAAAAAAAAAAAAAAAAAAGCTAGCAACTAGTCATTAGGGTTCCTGCAAAAATAATCTGAATATGTCCATAGCATTAAAGGCCATAAAACAACTGGTTTTGTGCACAATTTAGCATTTCCCTTGTGGAGAACTGAAGTGTTTGGGCATCTGGATTTCATCTGCACCTGAAGAGACCGTGGATGTGATGTTTTAACTGCTGGCTGCAGCTGGTAACCATGTGTTTGGATACTGCCACTCTCTCTCAGGAAGATTTAAAGGAGTGTATGATCATGTGCATACTGTTAAAAAAAGATAAAGAACAACCTTAACAGCTAAGGTTGAACTCGAGTCATTCTTTTGCCCAAAAAGACAACTTTATTAGCCAGCACGGAGGAGTATTTATTCAGAGTAAAATCAAAATGGATGGTTTGAAGATAAGCAGCTTATCAGTGAGCCAAAGGTCTCTGGCAGCACTCACAGCACACTGTTTGAGCGAGCCCAGGGGTGTCCTGTGTTTCTGCCATGGCAGAACGTGCTGAAAGCCTGGAGGAAAAGGCATTTCTGATTTTTCTTTACATGCAGAATTTGGCCATTTCAACTGCTAGAAACCAACGGGAGATCTCCTTCCCCTCTAGTCTAGCAGCTAAAGCCATCATTTCCCAGGAGAGGCCAAGGGAGAGGTTTCCCTGGCAGAGGGAGGCTGTAACTCGGTCAGATATCCCCAGTTAATGCCCACTCTCAGAGCAAACCTGTCCCAAACACCAGGTACAGCCCCACAGTGGTAAAAGCTGTGCCCACAGCCCACTGGAGCCCACATCTCTCTTAGCCCCAGCCACATTCCTCTGTTAGAAACAGCAACACGGAGGTCACTTCTTCCCTGCTCCTAAGATTTTAAGGTTATTTATCCAAGGCAGGACAAACAGCACTGTGTGACTGCAGACAGGCCTGTCCTTGTGACAAGAGCTTGCCAAGGCTCATGTGAGAGCCCCAGGACGAGCTCTCACAGCTGAGCTGCTGGGAGCAAACCCCCAGCAGCTCCTGTAACCCTTCTCCCTGCTTCCTCCTTCCTTCACTCAGGAAAGTTTACATTACCTATTACATTCCAGGGCCATGCAGAACCTGGAAATAGTGCAGCTATTTGTAGTTTATACAAAAAAAGGGTGTCATTTAATACCTTTAAAAATTGTGGAAATTGATGGTGATCCTGTAATGGAACACTCTACAGCCAAGGTATTCATTTATGGACACCTGGTTGCTCATCAATTCTGATTTTTAAATCAGCTTGTTATTCTGACACCCTTAAGCTATGGATTTCCTTTTAAATGATAACTGCCACATAGCCTTGCTTATTTAAAATTTTGGTCTTCCATAATTGTTCTCTGGAACATATGAAACTTCCACACCAGGAGAACAGCAGACAGCCTTCCAATAAGGCTGGGAGCCTGTGCCAGCACAGGGATTTTCACGCTATTTTAAGCATTTACAAGTTGTCTCAAGCCTTAAACGATAAAAACATCAAGTAGTGAGAGTGCACTGAACTCAATATTTTGCTGTTGAGGCAGCCTAGTGGGAACATGCTAGAGCAAACATTTGAATGTAAGCACCAGCTGGAGGCACTTCCTCCAGCTCTGCCACCAGCAGTTAGTGGGTGAGCAGAGAAACTCTGGCCATGAGCAGGAGCTGCTGCCCTAGAAGGAAAGGTATTAACTCCGGGAGGTGCTGAGGGAACGCAGAGCCACATCAATGACAGCAGCGGGGCTCAAGGTGGCAATAGACGACTTTAAAGGACCAGGGTTTGTGGGAACAGTTTAGAGGCTTAAGGACGATTCTATTAAGCCTCAGTCATTAATGAAAACTTGTTTGAGCAGGTTGACTTCGTCACCCTGCCGAGGGCAGGATTGTGGGGAGGGGAGGTGCCCGGGGTTACCAAAGCCCAGCACATCTCCCTCTGCTCGATTTACACACATCCCGGCAGGCTCACGAGTGCTTTGGTGGCACCGTGGCACAAAGAGCTCCTTGTGTGTGACAGAAGCCCAGCTGGACCAGGCACACGGGGCACCCAGGGTGTTTAGTCCCAGCAGGACCAGCTGGCCCACCTGCACAGGTGTGCCCAGCCCAGCTCTGAGGGCACTGTGGAGGGTGCTGAGAGTGGCTCTGGGCTCCAGCGGGGCCAGATCTGAGTTCAACAGCCCTGGTGAGCACTGGGACGTGTGTCCTGCCAAGCCCAAAAATGCAGTGCTGCAGGCACTCAGGCTTTGCTGGCTTTCAGGAGCAGCTACAGCCAGAGATGATCAGCTGGGACAGATTGGTGCTCACCAGCCCCAGAGCAGCAGTTCTGCCCTTCAGGAATGGCTGGTGACACGCTGGGGAGAGGCTGTGCCCTGCAGAGCTCTCCACGAAGGCATGAGGGAGTCACCTGACAAAAAAAAAAAAAAAAACCCAGCACCTTTTTAATTAAAAGGGATTGTAAAATAATATATTAAGAATGAAGGCATGTTTTCCAGTAATCTACACAAATATTATCCATAGCCAAATAGCAGGGAAGAGTCCAGAGCTGAAGGAGCAATTTTATTTTTAAAATAAGATGCGCTCAGTTTCCCATGAAATCCTCTGAAAGGAAAATATTGTGCAAAAAACCCCAAAACACTTCAGTGTTCAGAGTCTCAGAACGATACATTTATAAGCATATACCAGGCTAAAAATTGGCAGCTCAAGAGGATCACATCTCTGAAGACAGAGAATGAAGAGCCAAGCAGCACATTGTTAGAGTCTGAAAGAGATACTCCCTTTGAATAAAATTCTGTTGTTGTAGGCGTGGGAGCTGGAGAGGCTAGGACAGCAGTCTCATATTTCTTCAGGGAACACAGGCATTTGAATGAAATCATGAATGATACTCTAAATGAGAATCATATTTCAAACAAACATGTAAGTGACAAGTGTTACTTCAACATGTCTAGTTTCGTATCTGTTGAAAGGGCTGTTAGGAAATCTCTCTAAAAATGCTGGAATTTTTTTTTACTCCAGCAACACTTGCCATCAGTGTGAGCTGCAGCAACTGGGAAGGAGGCTCCAAGTGTGATGTTTATCTTAGTATTTTGTTGGCACACTGATTCAGAAAAATATGTTTCAATAATTACAGTGACTAGAGACCAGTGATGTGTTAATTAAATACTGTGAGGAGTGACCAAAAGCCTTACTGTGCCATCAGATCACATTGTAACATGTTTTTTTGGTTAAACAGCATGTTCTAGGCACAAGAGCCCACAAAGTGTGAAACCCAACTTTGCCTCTCATGAGCAAATGTGTTGTTGAAGGTAATCTCTGAGCCCCATCCAGAAGCAAAGGCTCAGCCTTTCCTCTGGAGCTGTTTCCCCTGAGGTTGTGCAGGGCTTGCTGCCAGCAGGAACACGAGCAGCAGCACAGGTCACCTGTGGTCACATGGCCTGCAGGGCTGCCCCAGCCGGCCCAAAAAGAAATCCGAGGTGTTGCTGGATCATTAATGAGCAGGGATGTCTGTGCCATCCCTGCAGAGCTGGAAAAGGCTCCCCAGGGCCAGCACAAGGTGCAGCCCCCCTGTGCCCTCAGCTGTGCTGGGCTGCAGGCTGGGGCACACCCCAGGGATGCCCAGTGTCCTTGGAAATGCTCCCAGAACAAGCAGCTGGCCCAGAGTACTGTCTAGGTTGGATAAAACGTAGCAAATATATTTGAAAATAACCTTAGAATGGTACTGAGAGAGGTTCAGTTCTTCAGTGGTTTCTGCCTTTCAGCAAAGCCCACTTGGAACAAAGCAGAGGTGCAGAATTCAGCATTAACTAATGGGTGATCTCTGAGGTGGTGATCGAGGCAAATTGGGGTTTCCTTGCTCCAGGAGAGCCACAATAACCACTGCAAGTACAGACAAGGGAGTTTTCAGGCAGAACTCTAGAACTGGGGCTACAGCTGTGACTCCTTTTGCAAACACACTGCTTGGATTAACACAAACTCCTGCTTATCAAGAAACTTGGAGTATTTTTTCTGCACAAGATATTTAATAATTCTCCCTGAAGGTTAAAGGGACATTTGTGGAAAAGCTGGTGATTCAAAGGGCCCCCCACAAGCAGGACCTGCAGCTGACCCAGCCTGGATTCAGTTTCTGTCAGCATCACACATTTGCAGGCCCATGTACCCAGTACTGGTCACTACCTGCAAAGGTGATGAAAACCCTAGAAGCAAAAGCAAGAAAACTCTAGGAGAGCTGGGGGGATTATTAGGAGTCATGTATGTTTATTGTGCTGGTTAAACAACCCCCCAGTTTTGATGTGAGAGTTTGCTTTCAAAAATGTGTTTTGGCCAAAGTTGAAATGCCTCTGATGGTTGGCACATAAAATTAATAATGGAGATGGTGGTAAGGAGATGCAGACTTGAAAAAGGGTACCAAAGTGTAACAGTAAGGGGAATTTAGATCTCACACAAAGCATCCTGGGTTGTAACGGATCACTACATATATTTTTATATATATTTTTAACACCTATGGTTAAATTTCTTCTAGCAGATGTGCTAGAGGAACCTAAATTAGGAATACATGTGCCTCTGGATTATTGAGTCCCCCCACTGACCCAGCACTGCCAAGCCCATCACCAAACCATGTCCCCAAGTGCCACAGCTGTGTGATACAAAACCATATGGGGGGAGCATCCAGTGGCACTGCCCTGGGCTGCAGGCAAGAGGGGACTCCCACCCACCCAAATAGATCCCAAGTAAATTATGGGGGAAATCATGGCTCTGAGGCAGAGCCTATAGAGCCTTGGGGGGAAATGAGCAGTTATTTTCATGTCAAGATTAATCTTGGGCTTGTTACTTGTTACAGAGGAAATGAACACGGAGCTGAAGTGCAACCACAGCCAGTGAACTGTCACCAATCAGCCTAAAATAAATACCACATTAATGTCTGAGGCTAGAACGTGCTGTGGAGCGTTTAGTAACCATATCTGTGAGCTCAGGGAGCCTCCTGCATACTGCAGTGTTTGCCTAAAGCTCCTCTCTTGGTCTGGCAGCAGAGCTGTTTGCATTGGCACCTCTGCCCCTCTTCAAGGTCCCAGTGTGAGGGAGAAAAGCAGCTGAAAATTGAGAACTTGAAATCACACTCCTCTTATGAGATCCCCAGAGGTCCCATTCTCACCCTTCAGAGCAAAGAGCAGCAGTATTTGGTGTGAAAGATGCTTATAACATCTCTAACACATTCCTGGTGTTAGCTGGAACACATTTTTTACAACTGCCCTGTAGCAGGACTGACTATCTGTTTGTCTGAAGGTTTTTCTCACTCTGTCCTTCTCTATGTTGTCTGTTTCCCTGTGCTAGTAGAATCAAACCCTAATCCTCAAAGGATGTGAGAACTTCAGGACCTAAGTGTTTTCCTGTCTCACACAGGTCTCAGTTTGAGCTGACAAACACCCCAAAAATACCAGAAACAGCTGGGGCATTTACCCAGAGATAAACAGATTAGTTGGGAAAAGCTGAGGTCAGCCCCCAGCTGTCAGTAACACACCTCATGGCTGCAGAGGCTGGAAGGGATCAGCTGATCCCTTTTATAAGCAAAACGTCTCAGGCTCTTGGAATTCCTCACCTTTCCTGATGTTGCCTCAGCCCAAAACTGCACCTCTGGCCCTGCCTGTGGGTCACCCCCACCAACAGCTCTGGGACAATGGACTTGGGGAAGGCAGTGGTGGAAAGCACTGGTTTCCAGAGGATGGTGAATGTCTTAAAAAGTGGCTGCCATTAAATACCCAAGAAATGGCCAGAAAAGAGATCAGTTTATCAGGGGCTGCTCACTTGCAATTCCCCTGGTATCAACTTAGAAAGCACGTGAGGGCTTCAGTGTTGGTCTGGGTTGTACTTTCTCCCCCCTTATCCTTCTGTGCTCTGCTCCCAGGTGTTGGTGCACACCAGCAGCTCAGCCTCTCAGGAAGGGCAAATCCTTCACTGAAGTCTCTGCCTAACCAGGGGACAGAGGAGAAACAGCCACTTGATGGAAAGCATGGAGGGAGGCGTCCAGGGGAGGGTCCAAAGCAGCAGCTCAGCACTGCCCACACCCTGTGCAGCTCTCCAGCAGGGACCTGAAAAGCGATGCCTTTTCCTCAAATCAGTGCTGAAAACCCTTGTGCACCCTACAAAGGAATTTTCCCTGGCAAGTTTTATTGTCTGCTATCAAATGGTATCAGTAACTCTCCACAAACCAGACCAAAGCCTGGGATATAAAAGGGCATGAACAGATTTTGTTAGAGGCAGCTCAGTAATTTACATATCTGGACACACCTGGGTTCTGAAAGACTCAACCTTTGATCCGTTTAACACAGCCCCTGCAGGAAAGTGAAGAGAATACACATCAGTCAGGGATTGCACAGGCTCTCCAAGCTGACAGGCACCCACCAGTCTGTAGATTTTGGTTGACATCTGCCTGCTCCTCCAGCCTGGGAACAGCACAACAGAGCCAACTCTGGTACTTCTGACACTTCTGTGCTGTACCCCAAAATGGCAGAAAGTGGATATACTTATTGAATGCCTGTAGATAGACAGACAGGCCTTTAGAGCAGGGGGCTCCACTCCAGGATTTAAGGGAAACTTAATTTTTAATCTGTATTTCTAAAAATAGGGAAGTTATAAGTATTATCAAATTAGAGGTTTGAATTTCTTGAGTCCAACAAAAATTCAAATACAGCTGACTTGCATAGTCTTACAGTAAGAGGAAGTTGCTTTTTTCATGCAAACTTCTTAAAAAAAAAATTAGATCACCAGCTAAGAAGTAAATTAAGCTTAATCTTGTCCCCTCAGCTTGCACATGGGCTGCACCAGAAGCAGTTAAGGACCCCAGCTGAAAAGCAAATCAGCTTCCACCAAAGGCTACTGCAATTCCATCCATGAGGTATTTCTGCATTAAAAAAAGTCTACTGAACAAATCAGAACTCCCTAAACTTGTACAGAATTTGTGTTCCTCGGCAGCTCACTTCCCCTAAAAAACATCACTGTGGTGCAGAGCTCATTTGAGATACAACCCAGAAAGGAATTTTCATTTCTGGTGGTTTAAAGCAAAGCTTTGTGGTTTGGATGGCTAAAATATTTGCAGAGAACCCTGAAGGAGCATCTCTGACACAGCAAGCTTGTCACAAGCTGCACTGCCAGGATGCTGCTGTGGCACACACTCCCCTCCTCTCAAATTCCTGCCCAGTGGGACCCAGTTAGGACAACTTCAGGATGACAAAATTTGGCATTTCAAAACATAAGCAAAGGGCAGTTCCAAGAGAGGAGTTTATATATATGGTCTGCACTTTGCACATGAAGTATTTAATTCAGTGAAACATGACACTGAGCTCCCCATTCATGTGCAGGGAGCAGCAGGCGCTCCCAGGTGGATTTGGAAGGGGAAAGCTTACAATGCTTCCAGAGCACACTTCACTCTTCAGCACTGCAAACCAGGGCTGTTTAGCACATCCAGTGTTTCTGAAACCAGGACCTGAATCCAAGAGCTGTGAATTATCAGCTTGTTAGAGGGCAAAAAGAGCATGAAACCACAGCAGTCACATTACCTTAGTTAAAGATATTCTGCAACAACCCCCAGTATCAAATGTTGCAGAAATTTACAATGCCAAGAAAAGAAACACACCCAGAAACCCTCCCACAAAACCCACAAATGCAGGCCAACAATGAACAATCTCAAATTATTTATTAGGAAAAGACAAAGTACTGTTTCAACATTCGTACAGAAGAAATGGCAATAAAACCAGGAAAATGAACTGTAAAAAGTAGGCCCATGACAGAGGAGTTGGTTTATGACAAAGCAAATGAAATCCAAACTTCACTCATGCAAACAAGCAGTAAAGAATTATTTACAGTTCTGATGGGATGAATTACAGCATTGTCCATATTTGGGCCCAAATCAAATTACTCAGTGACATATTAAAGGGATCTAATCTGTACATTCAATAATGAGAATCTATAAAAAGAAAAATAATTTAAACAATTTACAAGAGCTGTATTACAGATGGCATAAAGGCATCATTTACAAGAGCTGTGTAACAGGTGACACAAAGGTATTCAGGAGTAATTTATGATGAAAAATTTGTAGCACATATTTTTACATCACATCTTCAGTGTCTGAACAGTAAACAAGGAAGCAGAGACATACCACGAGTGCAATGTAATAGAATAAGGCAACTTAACCAAATGGCTCTTCGGAGAACTTCCATCCTACCAGGGTTTACAAGTTACAAATTTGCCTCTCTGCTTTGCTAAATAAAACAAATACTTGAAGACAGCATCTGGTGATTACAAGGCCTGCATATGATGAGACAGTAAATGGAAAATTAAATGTTTGTTTGTTAAAATGCCAAAACTCAAGAATGTAAAAGTGCAGGTTATCTAAAGTCCTCTATACCCTAACACAAGCACATTAATTTTCATGTTCTAGGTGTTGTAATTTAATGTCTCAAAATACTAATCCACTAGTCTTTCATAATGCACAATCTGAAACTAATATACCTCCTCCCAAAGCTTGTATTTACAATTTCTGAAACTGATGCCAGAAATGCAAATTGTGAAATGTCAGCAGTTTATAGCAAAGATTAGCAACCAGCACAGTATATTCCAGTTCATTTTATAGGTGACACTAATTAGCACATTTAGATTTTAAAATTACTTTAAATGGGTATTTCTGACTTTTCAACAGCTTTCCTAAACACTTTCAGTAGTGGCTGACATTCTTGGAAGTTTTAGCAGAGAACAAAATGCTACTTGACACAATTTGTACCAACAGCTACAGTAACAAAACAAGATGAAGGATAACATGAAATCCATGAAAACTCATCTGTCTCCTAATGTGCCACGGGCCTAACATAAAGCAGCACGGGAAGCCACACCTGCCAATGACTTGCCACATTAACAAACACAGTCCACACAGTCAAATAAACCAAACCCAAAAGGGAAACTCAAAATAAGGCCAAAAAGTATTGGCAAATGATAAATTTTAAGTCTGTCAAAAGGACCAGGCCATAAATATTTTATTTACAATTTCTATTTAGAATCTTTATTTTCAACAAATGATTTAGCACCAGCAGGAATATGCAAAGTAGCATTACTGTGTTCCCCAGGCAGAAGACCTTGAGCCTAATCTTGGTCATTAGTTTAAAAGAATGATCTACTCAAGTAACTACAGAGTGAGCAGGAACTCAGTTATGCAAACTGAGATTGCTCAAACATATTCCATTAGCACATTAATAATTACAGACATATTACAGCATCATCTGAGATGTTTTCAAAAGTGTGTTTTTAAGAATACTTAATATGCTTTCCATGTGTGATGTAAATGAAACTAATAAAACAGGCTTATTTGCAGACTTTTGTTAACTTAGAGAATTCCTAATTTTACCACAGTTGACAAAAATACTGGTGATGTACTTTGGAATACATCACTAAAACTTTGAAGAACTTTGATCAGGAGTTATCCTTCTACACTGTGAAAATGCATTTTTTTCATCTCCCATGGTCACCTCTGAGGACTAAATTCTCCCATTTTATTCACAGTGATTGTGAAGCCCACCAGCTCTGACTGTGCATTAACAGGAAATGAAAAAAATTACCACACCCAAACAGAAACTGTGCCAAGTGTGTCCCCAGCTCTGCATTGGGACCTACAGGCCGTTCTCAAACACAACCTGACCCACAGATATTTGGTCACTTTTTAACCTCAGCAAAGCTCTGTTACTTATTACATGGTTTTTAAGCCTACATAAAAAGATGTAGATAAGAAAAGAAGGAGAAGTGACAAGGGAAAGAATTAATCTTGTTATAACTAGAACTGAACTAGCTCAACAGAACCACACTGACCTTCAACTCTGCCCTGAAGTCAGCTTCCTCAGGATTACAGTAGTATCCACAATGTCAACAATGAAAGTGATATTTAAAACAGGTCGACTGCAAATTTATTCATTAATGAAAATTATTCACTGGATGTGAAAGACACCATCTAGTCTTTATTTAGCAGAGATCTATTCTACCTAAAGGATCCTTTAATTAGTTCCAAATGGTAAAACCCCATTGTTATTTTGAAATACTTAGAAATGAGAAGTTATTTCAACGGATCTGAAAGCAGGTGTTTCCTGAAAACCTGTATTGGGTAGAGACAAAGAGTATTACAGCCCTTAAAGGCACCTTGCATCTATACTACCAACTCAAGTGCAAGTAGGAATGTCACAGTACCACTGAAGGAGCAGATGATCATCAGGAGAAGCCAGAGTTTTTAAATATACAGCTGAGGCCATGTGGGACAATGTGGTTAGTCTCTCTTCTTTCCACCCTGTAACTCTCAATTATGAGCACCTGTTGGCAGAATCACACAGATGCTTGAGGGAGTTAAACATCTTCAAAAGGCTGGGCAGACACCTGAACACACTTTGGAAATCTTGAGCAAACTAAGACACAGGGTGCATCACTGCAGCTTCTCTCTGAACTCCTAAATGTATCAAGACTTTACTAAAAAGAATGAAAAATTGTTTGTATTTAAACCTTTGTTTGGTTCAGTAAAGAACACTGAGGATGTTTTCATTCCAGCCTGTTAAATATTCAAGATGTATTGTAAGAGTTCCCCTTTCATTCAAACTGCAATTACCCAAGTAGACTTAGAAAGGTCAAAGTGGTTATGTTTAATAGCTTGGAATAATTTCACCTAAGATTGAACTTCTCTACCCAGAAATAAACAGTACTTATCTCATTATAAACTTGCATGATTTTTAGGGAGGTAATGATACAATAAAACTGTGCATAATACTTGAAAGGACCAAGCTGGAGGGGTAAAACCAAGAAATGCAAACTCCTTACTCCAAGATTAAGGAAAGATACAGGGATAGGAAGCCAGAAACCTGATGATTTTTTCCTGGTATCTCTTGCTACACTGGATTAAAGGAATCATCTCCACAGCCAATAGAATTACCTGCCATTTCTCTGGTAAGTAATAATTGGTTAGGAAACCTCATGGATAAAGTCCTAGTACCATAAAATTGGCATTACATGAAAAAATTAAAAGGCACTCACATGGCTGACTGACCTGCAAATGATTACACATTCAAAATGGGTCTTACATTTTACTTTCAAAAACTATCACAGAACTTTCCTCTAGAAAGTGGTTCCACTTGAGAAGACAACAGTAGTCCTGAGAAAACCCCGAATTTTCTCTCCTGTAGTACATCACTCTGAATCAATTCACCCTAAAGCTGCTTCAACCAATTAGCTCTGAGGAAAATAAATGGCAAGGGTGAAAGGAAAACCAGACTATATCAGGAAAAAGCAACTTCAGTGATTCATAGAAAAGAAACAAGCCTTTTCAACCTGTTTACAAGAGAATTTAGAAGAATAGACATTAAGGCTTATCTTGTACTATTTGTGATGCCTATTATTTCTCCTGGTGGTAGACTTAATCTTTGGAGACTCAGTAACAAGTTCTAAGCTGACAGAAAATGAGATGAAACCCAAAGATGTGGCTTAAATACAGGACCCCTGGGCTTTACAGTAGGGCTTGACAACTGCTGTGGTTGCTCTTGTAATGAAGTAACAATTGTGCAGATAAAATTAGCAACAGGAAGCCAATTTTTTAGAAGCTCAGGGGAAATAAAAGAGGTAGGGCATACTTTTGATTCTCACAGTAGTTTCTATACAGTACAGCTATTCAAGAATTACTCCATTTGCTTATTTTGTAACTCTGTACAGTTTACTTAAAAAAAATGTATGTTAGGTCGCATCAACTTCAATTGGTTTAATTAACTCTGGGTATTAGGTAATCATTTTCTATATGTGCTTTTGGTTAAATATACAAACAGCTTCTAACTACTGCTTCAAGAGGACTCAGTATCACAAAGGAGGTGAAGTAGCAATAAACATGGACTAAAGGAACTGTTTCTAATGGAGCTGTAGTATATCTCCTAAAGCACCCTTTGCAAGTAAAATATGCAGTTAGTTTGCAAAATTTTCAGCAGGCTGCCAGAACATTCAGAAAATTGAGTTTTTACACAGTTTTATAACCAAATAAAGGTTACTTTTGATAGTCAATCTTAACTCGAAAGAACAGTTTACAGCATTTATAAAGACATTCTAGAAAAACTGTATAAAACTGTATTCACTTATTTTCTGAAGTGCTGCGATTTAGCATTAGATCAGCTGAACTGTGAGTGTAATTTTTAGTTGTTTATGTCTATAGTGAAACATCAAAGCAAGCACAATGGAAATGTAGTACAAGTACCAGGAAAAGCAACAATAAATGGAACTGCATTTGTGATTAGCATTGCACTTAATGAGTTGCCTACTCTAAGGTACTGTACTCTTAAAGGACCACAGAAAATTCTAAAAGCAAAAACCTATGATGTTAGTTGGGGACTTTGAATTTTGAGAAAGAGAAGACTGAAAATAGCACAGGGTTTCTATCACAAGGGGGATGTATCTCTAAATACAACACAGCCATGCTGTGGAATACTCGAGCAATCAGTTTTAAAAACCTTAAACCCCAAGATATGGATGTGTTTGAGTCTGGTTGCTCCTCATGCACTTACAGGAAATAAATTTAACATGAAAATATCACAAAATTGGGTAGCTCTTTAGTCCACAAAAAGTCATACAGCTACTGACTGTACAATAGTCCTGTAAGTTTAAGATCTCATGCCCTGGCATCAGGACTAAAGTTATTGTAACAATCGCAACTGTAAATTTTAAAAGTCTACAGAAAACCCCAAAAATCAGTTCCAGAGTACGGATTTTATTCCAAGGCCACAATTTGATGAATGGTTCCATATTGCAAGTGCATTAAATATTGGTCCATTTGCTGCTGCAATACAAACTCTGGTGCTGACATCAGCTTTCAAAAACAAACTTCCAAATCTAAAAGTAACCTTTCAACTTCAACATCTGCTTGAATTCTGATCAACTCCTACAAAATTACAGGGAAATCACAATTTCAAATCAATAGTATGGGGCAAAAATTTTTCCAAACCTCTACAGAAATAAGCCAAAGCATCAGAATTATGAGGTCCCATAATTAGTCTATTTTACAAGGATTTTTTCAATTCTCTCGGGCTTTATGGTAGCTTTACAAATGATGATTCACGATGGCAGAACTTATGAAACAAAAAAAAAAAAGTAATCCAGAAGGCATTTTGGAAGTCATGTCCTCAAAAAATGAAAAAAAATTTAAAAATCTTCCCCCCAAAACCTGCCTTCATTAATCACTGAACTCTTTTCCAAATCCAATCAAAGACAGAGGAATCTTTCCAAAACACCAGCTGAATCTTCCAATAAATTAAGGTGAGTATCTTCATGAAACCTTCAAAATATCAACTGCTTAATCTGCTGCTTTGGCAAATTCTTTGTGTTTTTATTCTTCCCACTGAAAATTAAAGCATTAATATATTTCCCTTACACATAAAAATAAAATAATTACTATGTTTACTGTGGGAAGCAATTGTCTACAGTTTCCTCATCTTGTCAATACTACATTGCTGTCTTTTGTTTTCTGTAAGTACACATAAAACTTGTGCTCATAATAACAGTATGACTAATGAAAATATTTTTTCAGTCATCAGTTATATATATAAATTGATGGGCCTAAAGTCCTGGGAATAAACCTGCAATATTTGCATCCTGAGCACTTAAGGGTCTGGCATTCCTTTTTCTGGAATTTCTGGGAAGTTGTTTTCAGAGGATGTATTGCATATTAGAAGTTCACTACTGGCTACACGTACCAAAGAACGAAAATAATAGCCACAAACAGTTCACTTGCCAATGCCCAGCAGAGTGAAACCCTGTTCCTTACAACAGCAATACTCAGTAGCTTAACCATTTCTTAAAAAGAGTTACAGAAAATCAGTTATTTTCTTCTCCCTCCCCAGATTTAATTCCCATCGACATAAACAAGCATCGTTCAGGTGGAAAATAGTTCAGTGTAGTGACATCTGGTATCTCAACTGAAATTTGGCAGCCCGAGCAGAGCACCAACAGCTCCAAAGTATCCCTGTTAAAAAAAAAAAAATCCAGTTTAAGTAGAGTATTAAATTTTGCAGTAATCACGTTTTAGTGACAACAATCATCTGATGGATCAATGCTACACAAAGAACACTATACACTTTTAATATATAATATTTCACAGTAATTATTTAAGGCTTTGTGAAACAAACATTTTAACCTTCTTATCTAGCTTGACTTTAGGAGGTTTCCTGCCAAGCCTCACACTGCAGGACCTCTAAGACAGGTATCAGTGACTCCTAAAGCATGGAAATCAGGTTTGTTTTTTTCTTCCTAAAGAAGCTGCATTTTTGCTTGTTAAAACATCTTCAATACCCATAGCAACATTATTCCTAAAATAAAAGTGAAAAATTCCTTGAACTATCCACACATCACACTTTTGGACTGTCTATCTACCAGCATGCAAAGAACCTGTTCTCCTGTTGAATTATTTCTCCCCTGTGGAGTGAAATCTTCCCCCTCCCTATAACTAAGAAGCATTTAAGTGTTTAGAATATACACTTGAGCAAATGTAAGAGTTTAAAATTTACCCAAGAATAATCTGAAGAGGGTAGAACTATAACAAGGAACCATTCTACTATTACTGTAGCCATCAGGACACACTGTCAGTCTTGGGATAAGCAAAAAAGGAAAATAGTTGTGAGAATCAACTGAAGGGAACAGATGGAATGCTGTAATATTTTCAGACCAAGAAACTGAGGACAAAAATTCCCAACCCACTGCCTAGAAGCTACAAGTCAGCAACTGTTGCACCTGTAATCAATACTGATTGCCTGTATTTTAACTGAAACAGGTCAAAGCCTTCAGCACTGCATACTGATCTAGATGGCAGAAGCTAGATTAAGCAGGTTAAAACAGCAGGTTATTGTCAAAGCATAAAAGCACTACAACAGCTCTGAGGGGTCTGTCCTAGAATGAAAACAGGCCTTGTCAAAGCAGTCTCAACTTTCAAGACATTGCTCAAGCTCAAGCTCAGCTGAGAACAATGGAAGTGTTTCAAAGGGCCAAGCTTTACATTTCTGCACTCTTTGAAACACAATACTTACTGTTGTTTCCACCCAAAGCCAAGGAAGACTGGTGACCCTTAGCACAGAGTTTAACATTTTCTTGTCCCTCTCCACAGATCCACAGCATGAACTGAGATACCCCAAAGTGACTGAAGTACTTCCCTGGCAGAAAACTGTTCCCAGAGAACCAACTCAGCAAGACAAACCTCCTCTTATTTCTAATATTTACTGAGCACTTGGTGCCTCAGGATATCACACATGAGAGCTACTCAATAGAGGCATTTCTGATTTATGGTGAAACAGTACACACAGATAAATGAGCCACAGCATACCTCATGTTCTAGGAACAAGGCCTTCAGCTGACCTTTTGACCAGTAATCCAGTGCATATGCAAGAAGCTTCATGGACAAAGTATTCACACGCAAAAAGTTGCCAACAAACACAACTCTGTTTATTTTCTAAAAAAAAAAAAAAAAAAGAAAACCAGCAAAGGATTAAGTCATTTCACTGTTTAACACAGCTTTGAAAAACTCAGCTATGAAAGAGAAGACTGTCTTAAACAAGGAAAAAACCACAAAAAACCAAACAACCCACAATTAAAACATGGCTCCAAAATTTAAAACACTGCATACTTGGGGAAAAGGAAAAATGGTGCAACCCTTGAGAATTAAAGGACTTAACTCACACACAAGTAGCATTTGTGTTTCAAATTAAGCGAGTGTTTTCAGCAATCACACCAAAGAAAGAACCCAGCTAAGAAAGAAATTAAATGAACGATCCTTCTGTTTGGAAGAGAAGACTCAATGCCTTCATAGCCCTGTACAATGCTGCTTGACATGAATGCAACAAGGCAGCACTGTAAAGAAGCCGAAGGCAGTAAGACATGACAGATGTTCCTTTCATCTTCAGACCTCAGTATACCTCAGCCTGACATCAGCCTAAGAGTGCCTGAATACTACAAGTGAGCTGTGAATTTTAATCAAGTCAAATGTAAAAAAATGAAAATCACTTAATATTCCCCATTAACTGACGTAAATCCAGCACTAAGTGAAAATATTAAACACTGGTTTAACGACTCGAGAGGAAGAACCAAAGAAAATGTAATTGTGTTAGTCCTTAGCACAGTGCTTAAAAAAAATTGAAATGTTATTTAATTGCATTAAATAAATGATCATATCCAAGTTATTACAATAACTAATATGACAATTCAACCTGTAGTCTAATGTCTAATATGCAACTGTTTTTAACCATCTTGATTAGTTCCCAGTGAAGATAAAGTAGACACATAGCTAAGGCACAAAAACATAACTCTGCTCTACCGCAGGAAGTCAAAATAATTAGATTTATTTCATCTTTATACATCAGTTCGAGGTACTGTTTTGTGTATCCCTATTAGCTATTTCCTATGGTTAGTAGTTCTGTGACATAGCTGGAATTAGACCAAAAACCCCTTGGAATAAAGGTAGTTTGTGCAGTTTACAAGTTCTGATTTGTCCTCATTTACTCCCACCCTTAAATATAAATTGCATACATTTGCCTAAGACATGTAGAATGTACTTTCAACTTCACCTTCATTTTAACTTGTTATTAAGATTTTCTATAACGCAAAAAGCCAAAATTAACTCAACACTCACAAAACTACCTCTCTTCTCCAAGACAGACATGAGAGAAAGATAATGAAACTGAGGGTGAAGTTACAATATTAAAACCAGAAAATATAATTAATCTGGCTTCTAAGCAAAAGGAGGGTTACTGCAGCTAACAGGGCTGTTGGTACTTCTGACACAATCACATGCAAAGATTTTAAGTATAGCTCTAAATTCAGTTACACACAGTGTTCTCCAAGAAAGCTGTTACTAAACCTCATTTATCATCATTATTATTATCATCCCAAGTTTGTTGATAATGAAAGAAGAAATCCCTGCTGCTCAGACATTCATGTCTTCTATGCCTAAATTCAGTATTCTTCCACAGCTTCTTGGCTGTCCACACTAATACTGAACACATACTGGTTCTTTTTTGAACTTTGAGAAACAGAAGATAGCAGGAAACCTTCTCTGTATCAGCCAGCAAGATGACAGGTGTAAAAGCAATTTTTAAGTCTCAAGAGCTAGAAAAAATTAAAAATAATGTTTAACTAGAAACAAGGCTTTGATCAGAGAATAATTTCAGCTTAGAGAAACTGCTGGAGGCCATCATTATGCACTGCTTAAAGGAGGAATTTCAGCAGCTTAAATGCTGCAGTTGTTCAAGTCACGTATTTTGAAACCTCCAAGCACAGAGCCCACAGCTTGTCTCTGAGTCCATGTTTCAGGGCTGGATGCATTCCCCAGGTCACCCTGCCTTGGCAGGGGAATTGGACTACATAATCTCCAGGAGTCCTTTGCAACCCTAACTGTTCTGTGGTTGAAGTACTAGGAATTGCTTCAGAATATTTAGACTGTCTCTGGAGAAGTGGGACAAGGATATCTTGGCCAAAGGGGAGGGTACCTAATGAGGAGTTTTGTTAAAGAATGGAGCCCAAAGCCTGCAGGTAAGCACAGGACGTTATGGTGAAAGACTTGAAGGCCCCTTGCTAAAACAGGGTGACTGTAGGCCCAACTCAAAGCTACTACATGAATTTCCTCATTTCATTTGAGAATGCATTAAAAGGTTTAAAATTATACATCATTTTAGCAGTCATTTCATGTGAAGACAGATAACAGAGCTGTAGGTAGATCATTTCCTTGTCAGAAGGTTTTACCTCATTTACTGCACACATCCGGGCAATAGAGCCAATGTTATTGGTGATGGTGACCAATATGGCTCTAGCAAGATCTTCTTTACTGACAGACTCTCTCTTCTCTTTGTAGATCATATTCCCAAAACTAGAACAGGAGAAATGGCCATGAGTTACAGAGTGATTCATGTGCATTTGAAATAACTTCAGAATGGATTTTTTTAATGCTGTAACAACCTATGTCTCATGTTTCCTCTTTGAGGAACTCGCTTTTTAAGTCTGGATTAAATACAGCAATTTGACACTACACCTGTATTTATTCCTTCACAGGAAACATTCAATTGTGTTACAATAACAGTCCCCCAGCAAATTATTTTTGTTCAGATTGTTGACTTGCATGAAGAACCACCTACAGTAAAACAATTTTATTCTTCACAGAAGACTACTCTGCAAATCCAGTCACTGTAAATTAAGTCACTGCTTGATTGGTAAATCCTCCACTTCTCATGCTTGCTTCCTCACAAATACCTATCCTTTCTTCTATTCTCGAGGTATAAGAAAACCAGAGATGAATTGAATGATTTTATGATGGAATACAACCCTCTGAAACAAAATGAACAGCTGACAGAATGCAATTTAGGTTGCACAAATGAAGAGTTCTGGATCAGAAGGTCACTTCCCTTACCATGTACAGCACAAAAGAAAAGAATCCATAGCTATATGTGATATTTTACCACCAAGGACTCTGTGCCAGATCTAAGTCAGTTTGGAGAGCAAGAATCCTGATTATTCTAAAACTCAAAAAGCCATCAAAGCTCTTAAGTATCTTGAAAAGCAAACAAGAACAGAAAGTACCAACATAAAGCAAGTTAAAACGTTATTGACTGAAGTGTAAAGTTCACACATATTAAAACCTCTCAGCACATGGTCTCTAAAGAGGCTTGGACTCAAGTGGCTGGAGAGGGAAAACAATTAAGTTGCCATGAATTATGACTCCCTATGGAATAACAGTAAAGATTTAATGAACACTCTTATGTACACATTAGTTTTGCTTGCAGAGTTTATTTTTCTTATCTTTTGTAAGGGTAGTGAAGCTACAATATCATCAATAATATTTCCCAACAGAAATAATATGTGCAGCTGTGACAAAAGTCCTCTGTTGATGACGATGATATTCATTCTCATGGTGCAAACTGTTTGTATTCAACAGCCCTCATCAGCAAGAAAAGTAGTTACAGCATTACATCAGCTGTCTGTAGTGACAACCACGTTTCCAAAAAAAATTAGGAATTGCTCCACTGTAAGAGCAACACAAAAGTCATCTCCCACTCACCTTCCCTCAAGACAATGGCTCTACTAAAAGACTGCAGGCAATCAAAAAGAAATTTGTACTTTTTTCCCTGTCTTGTACTGGTTTTGACTGGGGCAAAGGTCTTCCTAGTAGCTGTGTGCCTGTTTTAGCTGGGATAGTTAATTCTCTTCATTGTAGCTACTACAGATCTGTGTTTTGGATTGCTGCTGGAAACTATTGATACCACAGGGATGTTTTTGTTATTGCTGAGCAGTCAAGGCCTTTTCTGCTCCTCACTGCACCCCAACAAATGAGCACAACGGGGGTGCACAAAGAGCTGGGAGGAGACCATTCAGTTCTGTTCCATTTCTGTCCTGCTAAACACTCCTTATCTCAACCCACCAATTTTATTTTTGTCCTCCCAGTTCTCTCCCCCATGTCACTGGAGGGAGTGCCTGAGTGGCTGTGTGCTGTTTAAGTGCCTGCTGGGTTACAGCACACCACTTCTGCACTCTATTCCTGCTGCTCCTGCGATCACCTCGTGTTCCTCTGATTCACAGAGAGCTGTGCATGAAAAACCTCAGGAGGTTTCTTCAATATTGACCTAGCAGGCACCTGCACTTGCACGCGGCTTTAAACCTCCAGAAAAGCTGAGGATATATACTTTTGGGATAAAAATGTAACCTGACTACAATAAAACCTTGCAAAAAAAGGAGTTCTCACTGCATGAATAGTTTAAGTCTTGTTTTTGAAGCTCCACAAACCAAAAGAAGAACCCACAAAGAGACTCCTGCTTACCTGGATGCTACAGCCCATCCTGGTAAACCAAATCTTTCATAGTCTCCTCCATAAATATCCCGAACCAGCTTGTCAGCATGTGTGCTGTCTCCTTTGGATGCCATTTCCAGAGCTTCTTCAAAACTTTCACAGCCTGTCAGCAAACTGCATAATCCAAGAAAGGTCCCTCCACCTAGACTAAGGACAGAGAAAACTAGTTGCTTTCAAACAGCATTTCTTCACATGAAAGATCCTTGTGTCATTGCCCACAGAGTAACAACCCCAACGCAGGTTTTTATATTACCTTGTTCCAGTTACTCTTTTATAGTTGTCTTTGGAATGGACTGATAAAATACTGACTCCTGAACCAATGTTAACAACCAGCAATGGGTATGGATCATCCAGGTTAAAAGGCATCTTTTGGCATCTCTCGGGATCTGAGGCATTTTCAAAATAATAGCACTCTGCCTGGCCATTGAAGCTGACAGAGTCTATGTACAATAAGCCTTTGACAAGGCAGTCAAGCTCATCCAGTTTGTGCAGCTGGAGGTTTCCAATCTGTGTTAAGAAAGAAAAAAAGACTGTGGCAACATGTTCTAACATTGTACAAATGTGCTACAAATTTATGACTATATTTGTACTGCCCAACTGTAAGAAGCTATCTCAAGTGATTAATTCAGGAATTTCCATGCCACTATAAAGCCAACAAAGAATTCAGACCTAAATTCTGAATACATAAACTAGCAAGTTAATATGAATGTAAATTCAGATCTCAGACATGAATCAAGAAGAGAGACATAGTAAAAGTATCTGCTTTGGTAAGCTCAAAGATCACTTTTGAGATACTAAGACATTACTCCATTGAAAAATTAACAATATTTTTCATCAATTTAAATCAATAAAAAGGTCATCGAATACCCTAGAGGCCCCACTGAGTATCATTTTGGTAGAACTCGTATCTGAAAATCTGCCCAAGGTTTGTAGGGCTCCTCCTCCATCTAACAAGTCAAAACAGTAATTTCCAAGATATCAGCATATAAAAAAGCTCAATGGCATCATACTAACTATCTTTGCAACTTCATTAACACTCCAAGGATCACAGGAAAATCACAGGCCAGAAATTCTGTGGGGCTTAAGGCTCACTACAGCTCTTCCACAGTTTGGCATGTGATATTTAAGCTGCCATTCTCTCATAAAACAGAAGGACAATTAACAGGTGCTGTGGATTCCAGGAAGGCTGTAACTTCCCACCATACTTAATACAATTCATACTAAAAAATATTAGAGCTCTCAATAGTTTTTCAGAATACAGGTTATTTTAACCCATCAGCAGCAATGCTTTTAGCATCAGCTTCAGGAAGAGGCAAGCCAGGCTACCTACTGTGCGAAAGTCTTCCTCGAACTTGTAGGCGCCACCGCCGGTGGCACAGAGCACCGTGTGTAGTGTTGAGAAGTTTTTATTTCTTCCCATTTGGATAAAGGTAGGCAAATCATGAGTTGGGAACCGAATAAAGTGCAAGTTTCCTCTTCGAGCAAAAATCGTTAAGTCTTTCAGCTCCAGGTGGACGTCCCGAATGCCGGTGGATCCATAGGCTACGTTGGAAGTCAGGTATTTGCGGATGCTCTTCAGGCTTTCCACTTCCTCCTGCTCCTCCTCTGCAGTGATGTCAATAGGTTCAAAATAGGCAAGTTTGACCAATGTTCCCCCAATGTCCATGCCAAACCATGGGAAAGCTGTGAAGGTACAAGAATGAGCCATTAGGTTTGTTGAAGAGCAAAAGCCATACACGGAGCTTAAGACTGAACCCAGGCTGTACTTTCCAACAAGAGAGACATTAACAGAAAACCTCACAGGAAAAAAGAGCTAGAGTTCATTTCAATTACCTGACCTTAAATATCTCTCTGGACTCAGGTAAAAACCGAAAAATTGGCAACTATACACGTTTAAGTGCTATAAGGTGCTCAGAAAGCTCAAGTAAAAACTCCTTGAACTGTATCCTATCTTTCAGACCAACTCATAAACAAAATTCAACCACTTTTTTTTTTTTATTGAGAACAAAGGACTAAAATAACCTTCACTTCTAAAATAACAGCTCTGACGTAGTTCGGCACAAAGACCAAAATGCACACTTGAAGAAAGCAGGTTACACATTATAGCTGACAACAGGAGCAGCCCAAGTACTCCTTCTCTAACAATCCCTCACATAATGTGGTTGTTGAGAGGAAAGCTTTAATTTATTTGCATGCACTTTAAAGACTGACACAGTTAAGATGCCCAATTTCTATCTCTTGAAGTTAAAGAGATGACAAAATGCCCTATTAAAAAGCACAAGCAAAGAGAAAATGAATATTACTGAATTTAGGTTCCATTTTTTGGTTTCTTTTCTTTTTTTTGGTACTTTGGCTTGGAAGGGGAAATTTCTGTACTACAAAATAACAACACTAAACCACAAGTGCTTTGCCTCTGTCCCTTATGGGGAATGACTGCAGTTCCTAAAAAGGATTTTGTCTATGACATGCAGGACCAAAATCTTAACATGCCTGTATCAATAAATATTCCTAACTAAGTGCAGTGGAACAGATACCTAGAAATCCTACAGCAAAGACAACATCTTCAACTGAGAGCTTTCCCACTGTCATTTCCCAGAAACAGTTTAAAAAAATCCTGGATATCCAGCTGGGAAGCTCACATTCTATTTCCTAACTGATGCTATAACTTGCTTGGTTTTGCCTCCTCTTTTCTTTTTTAGCATTCCAATTTAGGGGCTGTGTTTCTGCAGGCCTTGGCAGTCGAGTGGCTACAATTCAATTTATCTCTTCAGATGTGATTTAAATCTTACAGAAGCATCAAACTCAGGAACAAAACCAGAAAGATGTTAATATGCTTATCATAAGCAGATGCAATTACATTGTATTTACATTACCAGTGAGATCTATGCTTGAGAAGAACAACTTACCAAAATATTGTAATATATTTAGGAAAGACTGGCTGTGTGTCAGTTAATTTATTGAGTGCTAAGTTAAGAAGAAAAGAAACTTCAATGATGCCCCAACTTGGGCACCAATATAATATTGTCAGATACTTACAAAAACAATTTAGTTGGTTATCTTATCTTGAAAAACTGAATTTTAATACAAAGGTAAATTCTGTGACCAAAATCTAGCTTGAAGTGGAAATGAAGAAGTTCTATAAACCTGGTATCTTTTCCATAAAACTGAGGGCTAAGCATAAGACTAAGCATAAAGACACACATGAATTGAGTTTGTGACTGCATGCCAGCCTTCTTCACCCTGAGACTCTGGACATAACAAAACTTGTCATCTTATTGTTTGACCACAATTAGCTGAGGATTTATTAAGTGACTTCACCAAATTTCAACCTCTTGCTATGAATGGTGTCACAAGAACAAAACTGAAGAAGGGCAGTTGATTCATCCAGCAGAGCAGAAGATGTCTGTAAGAGTCAAGCCAACCCATGCAGAATTTAACTAGGACACACCAATCCAAGCACTACCTGGATTCTTCCTGCTCAGCAGGCCTAGTGAATAAGTGGGATCTTGTCCTCCAAAACAGGAAAGAGGAGGGGACAGCTGAAAGTTCATGTGATGAGTAAGGATGATTTGGTGCAAGTCATGCCTGTTTGTCCAAAGATCCACTTCATCCCATGTTAAATGACCCAAAAAGCTTTTGCAAATACAGCATTACTCACGCCTCTGTAAGTCTTAAGGTTTATGGATCTTGTACACCAAGTAACAGCTGAACTGTACATTTATTCCATAATTTAAATAAGAACACATTTTATGCTGAAAATGGGATCATGCTGTACAAGACCACTTTTCTGGGTTAACTGAGTGATCTTAACAGCCATTTACAGACTTTGAAACTGAAGAGATAGGCCAGTTTTCAGCTCTGTGACAAACCCCAGGAAGTTTTACATTATTCTCTTGAAAATTTGTCAAGATTTGGCTGGCAAGTACATTTCTCAAGTTTCATTTGCAAGGTGGAGGAGTTCTGACAAGTAACTGGGCCCACATACTGTTAACTTAGCCCTTAAACAAGCAAGAAGGTGTTACACAAGGATTCTTGTGCATGCAAGCCACTCTTAATTGATTTACATGGATTTTATTACAGGAGCAGCCAGGAAAATGAAAGCCATTCTGTTTTCCAAACACAGAAGGGGATCCACATATACACATACATTGCAAGGACACAATCGGTTGGCACTATAAGGATACGAGATTTATCCATGCCTGAGCTGTCTTTAAATAATAGAAATACACTGATTCTACCAAATTTGAATTTAACTGTACATGGACACAACATGGAAACCTGGTGAACCTTCCTCTTATTGCTGCAGTTTTGCTTAGGGTAGATCTTGGCTCAGGATCCATCTGGATGTAGGGATACATAAATGACTCTATAAAAGGTATTTTTATACTTATATTTGTGGGTCATGCTTCTCTGAGAGATTTAGGAGCAGAATGCCAGCAGCAAAATCTTTAGAAAAAAATATCCCCAGATATTAGCTTGATCCTTTCAGCAGTCACAGTTACAGACACATGTCTGGATGAGACCAGTGCCAAGTACACAACCTTTTTTTTCAAGCTTGCAGGTCTGCAGATACTAGGTTTGAAGACTTGCACAATGCAACCATCATTTCACAGCTTCAATCCATAAGGAGAGTTGATTCCCCTGCACTAGAACTGGACTTCCTTCCACAGCTCTGTGGGGATTAGATAATTAAAAGACTTTTTCAGCTCTTCTTCTTGATTGTTATTCCCAGGAATATTCCACAAAAAAGTCATGCACAGCTCAGAAATATTTCTTGCTGAGAATTTAACTGCTATTCACAGAACAAATCCAAGACCCAACTTTTCAAAGTTCAGCTCCTCTCTGCAGTGGTCACCAACAATTTGAAAAAAGGAAAAGTAAGAATCCAGCTTTTTATTTAACAAACCCAACTGCCTTGCTTAAACAACATAAAACCATAAAACTCTTTCCGCTCTACATAAAACACACATTCTGCTTTTAGGAAGTCAGGCGAGGCTCTACTTAAGAATACACAAAACACAGATCTTTACTATCCAAGAAGAGACAGCTATATGAAGTAGAACACTATCTGGGAAGTCAAAACCCATACGGTGCTTAATGCGATACTTCACACCAAATTTAACTATCTTCAGGACACCAAGTAGAATAGGATAACATACAAACTCCTTAATTACTAATCCAGATTTCCTTTCACTCCCCAGCTCTGCCAGGAGCCACTGTGGTCCCTACCTTGACACAGCAACCAGAAGCCCTTGCAATAAAGCAACAGATTGCTCAGCACATGCTGTGAAGACAGCTCTGAGGGGCAACCTGCTCGAATTTAAAAAAACCATGATCTTTAAAAGGATTCCCTAGAGCTGCTTCCTGCAATTAGAAAAGTACTTCCCACAAGGGAAGAGTGTTGTGGTCATGTAATCATGGAGCATTCTGCTGAGTAAGAAAACTCATGCTGGTGTGGCTGTTGCTTGTTATTTAAACCTTAATCATCTCTAGAGATACACAGGGAAGCCTCATTCTCTTGCGTCTGCACTTCTCAAGTTTGTGCTGTACACAGTCACTGGCAGCAGTCCTAAGATTACTTATATCTTATCATATAAGGTCTTTATATGCCAAATTAAATAATTACAGTGCATGTTTTGTTTGTGCCAACACAAGCACAAAGGCTGAAGTGTTTTCCTTTTCCATGGGTTCTTCAGAGGACCTCTGAAGCTCTCCACCCAGACTTGTATCTGATTTTGTACACCCATTCTGGATCCAAAGCTGCAGGAAGTATACGCTCAAAGACTTAACTAGTTCTCCCCCTCATTCAGTCAAGACTAAGATTCCTCAGTTTAATGTTCTATTTTTATTTCGCTTTTGAAAGCTGAGAAACAGATTCCTGTCAACCTCTTTCCTATGAATGTAATCACATATTTGAAACACAAACACCTTTGAAATACTTCATTTTCCCTGTAAGATAAAGTAACACTCTGGGTCAATCCTGTATAAATTAACAAGAACCAACCTTCAAAGAAGAGTAGCTAACTCCTAATTCAAGCTGGGACCTTGGCACCATGGGGAAAAAAAATAAATTTGCAGCTGTCATTGACAGCAAAGAACAGCCTACCGCATTTTGTGTCACTTCTGTAAGAAAGCTTACGCATTATTAAGAAATAAGACTGTTGCGCTCCAAGTACAAACACAGCCTGGGGAACAACTGCCAAAGGGTGCCAAAGTTCATGATGCTATACAGCCTTAAAACACAAGAAAGGAAAATCATCATGAAATCCATGAAAACTTAAACTTACTCCTGCCAGCACTGCAACATTCTTATGAAAGTATGCAGTATCATCAGTTCTGATGCCCAAAAAGGTACCTAATTCAGCTCAGTATGTAGCCTTTGGTAACAAACCTAACCTTGATCCCATTCTTATCTGAATACTGACAAGGCAAACAACTATTTAAAAGTTATACTGAACTATTACACAGTGTTTATAAACACAAACTAAAGCATTTTGCCGTTTCTCCAAATACATCTTCTTCTGTGCATGTGCATCCATTCCCATACTTCCAGCATTTCCCTAAAACATCAGCAAGCAGGAAAGTACAACCTGATGGCAAATTTTAACAGCTAAATCAGCTTGGGGTGCGGGGGGTGGGGGGGGGCGCTAGGGCAGCTAATGTGAGCTATGGGATGAGTTAAGAGAAAACACACCAAAGTTTGCTGAACTGCTAAATTAAATGGGATTAACCTGAGGGCTGGGCAGCAAAATGGCTTTGCTGTGCCCATGAACATTAATCTACATGGCCTATGAGCCTCTACAGAGCAAAACTGCACTTAAGTGTCCTTAGTCCTTGAGACACTGGAGACTTTCTCTCCTTAACAAGCTGTGCAACAGGTTTTTTATTCAAATATCCCAGTCCAGCTCAAAATACATTTGGGCTGGACAGAATTAACATGCAAATTAAATGTATCTGACACACCTTGACACATCCTCCCATTTTCCTTGTGGGAAAACTCCATCACGCTCTGCAAACTCCCACTCAGCCGCCTCTAATCACGCTCCACAACAGCCCCGTTCACAGTGGGAGGACAGGTGGTAATGGGCAATTACTGTAACTGCTCTTCACGGGCTTTATCGCTTCTACAAGTGGGTACCACATAAAGCTTAATACAAGACAAAATATCGCTGCTTTCAGCTTCTCCCTCCTTGCCCATTCTGGTAATTTTGTTGACATTTCAGCAGCAGTCTCTCTGGGGATAGGTGTTATTATGGTGAGATACACAATGCAGCGGCATAATTTAGCACTTAAAGATGCACTGTGTATAACACTTTTACTATACACTGTTCCTGGCAGTATTAATCCATTATTAGAAATACATTTTTCAACAGCAATCAAGTGAGAGCCTGTAACATCTGCTATGAGCTAATAATCAGCTTTCAAGGACTAATAAGAAAATGCTATGATACCAACAAACTGTAGAGCAAATTCCATGGGGAAAAAAAAATCCATCTATTTATAAGGGAGTTTCCATCAATCCAAATGGATTTTTCAACAATTTTACTACACTAATCGTCCACATGTCCACAATGATTACATGTGTCATAGAACCACAGTGGAGAAAATAAATTTGAAATCTTCATCTTTCCTTCATACTGATGCAGGATTTTGCAAATCTCTGCAATGTACATTCATATATTAGTATGTCTCAATTCACCTCAAGAGAAATGTAGGCATTTGTTCTCAAACTATTTTCAATAAACAATCAAAAGGAATAAACTGCAAAAAGTAACATACACAGTGTATCAAATGCTTAAAGTCTTTGCCTTTTCTTCAGCACTGGGTTCCACCCCAGAGCCAAGAGGAAGGGCTCCAGCTCCCCTGGAGAGCACAGCACGCTGGCACAGCGCTCTCGCCTTCCCCTGCCAACACGCACAGCTCTCTCTGAATGAGTTCCTGCTCTCTTCCCTTTGAGCAGATCCCACACAGCAGCAGCTCTGCAACACTTGCAGCTCTCACTATCATCTCAACCCACAAATAACCTTTGGAAATTTCCTTGAAAATTGCCAGCCGTTCTTCCCCGTGGGCATTTCCTCAGAAAAGCTATCACGCAACTGCTGCTTGGAAGGTTCCTCTGGAGGTCATCTGGCCTGACCTCTCTTACACCAGTAGGAAACTGCCAGCACTAGATGAAGTCAGCTACAGCTTTGTCCAGTCAACACTTTGAGGCCTCAAAAGTTTTTCAACAATCCTCCAAGAATTCCACTTAGTACAAGGTTTTCCTGATTTGAATTTTTCTTATCTTCCTTTAAAATGCTTGACTCCTCTCATCACCAGCAGATGAAATTTAAACAATCCTTTACTAACCTCTTCCAGGACAGCAAATCTCAGAAGCTGTGTTCTACAAATTCTGCTGTTTCTCACAGTTTTTACTCCATCAAATTAGTGACAGCACTAATTCAGGTGAAGATCTGGAAGGGAGGACCACACAAGCATGTCTAGGCAGTGTACCCAGATGAGGAACTCTGAACTGGTTTGGTGTTTCCATTTTACCCTCACCTCTCTCATGCCAGCCACTGTAATCAGGCCTTTCTTCCTGATGCTAACCATCACACACAAGAGTACAACTAGACTAAAGCAATCTGCTCAATTCTACTTTGCAGGTTCTTAAGTTAAGTAACAATTATCCATTTTTCCCCAGAAGCACATTTGGCTCCATCACAGATGATTAGGTACTCACTTGATCTAAGGGAATGTACATTCAACAATTGTGTTGAAAAGTTTCTAAGCCAGATGATTTGTAAACAATCTAAAAGTGGTATTGTGACCTCAACTCAGCTTTCACATCCATGTGAGCATTTAAGCCAAACTGACAGCAATATTTGGGTACCAGAGACGTTGAACATCAATTTCCATCTTCAGGGCTTCTATGGATCTGGTCCTCTTCAAACACTCAGCTGCTCTCTCAGTGTGAATAATCATGAGCGGAAATCTGTGGACTGAGTCTAAAGTTCACTGCCTAAGAAACTTTGTGCTATTATCTTTTAAAAAGCCACCAGCTCCAAAGCCTGTTCAAGAGTCAAGAAGAAATAAACAACATAGTTTGACACTGTATCCTTCCCCTCCTGCTAACGCAGTTCCAACTGTTTCTAATTCCCGCCAGGAAACCAACATCAAAGTTCAAATTCGAGAACTGGAAGAGTGTAACTACAACTGCAGCATACTTGAGCAGTTAAAACTTCTTGATAATATTTGCATTGTTACTTAACCATGAGGCTTAAATCCACCACTACAGAAAACAAAGACTTTGAGGTCCAGCAAAGACAGTTCTGAAATTAGCAGGTTTCTACAGCAGGAGCAGCCATAGTCTCACGCCAATTATCAAACCACTATAACATTTTACAGCCAGCGACTGCTGTCTTGATGAAATTTCTTAATATTATACCAGGGGAAAAGAATGCTGCCTGAACTTAACTCTTCATAAACGTCATTACAGTCAATTCAGCAATTTCCACACACTGGCACTAACAAGAGGTGATGGTTGATTGTGTGCTACAAGATGCATATTTAGGGTTTCCCCAACAGACCACAGGAAACAACATATTTTCAAAGCCCTTATAGCTATACTAATACTTCCTGTGTTAAATATATATTTGGTGATTTTCTTCTTTTTGGGCTGCTCAAAAAATAAATTTGAAACATCAGCTTCCAATATCCTGTCTTAGTTGCAGGCCGTTCATTAGCCAGTCACACTGCATGAACCACACGAGGCCTAGAAACTTGGGACTAGCCATCTTTTCTATACACTAACTCATCCTGAAAGTAAGTCCTTAAGTATGATGACAAAGAAAAAGATGCTAAACTCAGTGGAGCAATAACTGAATCCCTTTCAGCTAAGGCACACTTGTATGAGCTTGACAGGTGTGCTGCCTTGCACAGCTGTGCATCTGTTACATTGAGAGCACATCAACTGCATGTAGATTAACCATACTCAACTCAAATGTCTCTTTCCAAGAAGTATCTGTAATCTTAAGGCATTTTGTTTATATTCACCTGAGTCTGAATCATGTTTGCGCCCTCCAAAACAAACATGGCACTCCAGAATAACACATAGTAAAAAATACTATTATAGCTGTGATTATTAAAGGAGAGCATTCAGCGTATTTTAATTAGAGAGTTATATCCAAATGTTAGTAAATATTATAAAAATAATTAGAAGTTGATTGGCCCTTAAAAACCAAAACTGTAGTAACTGCAGCCACCTGCGCAGATGTTCAGCACAGTGGTTCATCAAACACAGCACCCATCCCCAAGAAACTGATTATATCACTTTCTATTCTAGTCCTTCCGACGCCAGCACTGAGGATCACCTGAACCCCGACACCTCCCTCAGAGGGACGCACAGGAGCGAGACGCGTCTCTGCGGGCATCTCCGGGATCCATGGATGGGCACCGCCCGCCGCGCAGCCCCGCGCCCCCTCCCCCGGCCCGGCCTTACACGGCTTCTTGGCATCCNCGCCGCGCATGGGCTGCGGGCAGGGGCTGCGGGCACAGGCCCGGCTCCGCTGTGTCAGCCTCGCTTGCGGCCACTGTCGGGCCCCGGGGTTCGCGCTCTGCGGGGCTGCGAGAGCCACGCGAATGCTGTGTGTCGCTAAGTAAAACGGGCAATTGGCGTTTGCTTTCATTTCCTCTCGCTCTGACTGAAGTTCTGTCCCAATTGAGCACCAGAGCAGTTTGGGAAATGGCTTCTTTCCTGTGCCTGGACTCCGATGATGGCACCCATTATTCCCCTGGAAACTCTTCCTCACCTGGTGCAACAGGCTGATGTTTAATCACACAATCAGCTGGAAAACACCTCAGATCACTGAATCCAGCCTAGGACTGAACATCACTGTGTTGCCTAGATCAGAGCACTGAGTGCCACGCCCAGTCTTCCCTTAAAACACCTCCAGGGACAGTGACTCCACCGCCTCCTTGGACAGCCCATTCCAATATCTAATCACCCTTTCTGTGAAGAAATCCCTCCTGATACCCAACTCCCCGGTGGAGGTTNGCCTTACACGGCTTCTTGGCATCCTTGATCTTCATGGCGCTGCGGCGGCGGCCCGGCTCGCTGCCGGCCGGGGCGGGTCTCCTGCCGCTCGCCTGATGGGGCGGGCAGCGGCGGCGGCGGCTCCGCGGGGCCGGGCCTCGCTCTCCTGATGCTCCTCGCCCGCCGGGCGCCCGCCTCCCGGGGAGCGGCGCTGGNAGTAAAACGGGCAATTGGCGTTTGCTTTCATTTCCTCTCGCTCTGACTGAAGTTCTGTCCCAATTGAGCACCAGAGCAGTTTGGGAAATGGCTTCTTTCCTGTGCCTGGACTCCGATGATGGCACCCATTATTCCCCTGGAAACTCTTCCTCACCTGGTGCAACAGGCTGATGTTTAATCACACAATCAGCTGGAAAACACCTCAGATCACTGAATCCAGCCTAGGACTGAACATCACTGTGTTGCCTAGATCAGAGCACTGAGTGCCACGCCCAGTCTTCCCTTAAAACACCTCCAGGGACAGTGACTCCACCGCCTCCTTGGACAGCCCATTCCAATATCTAATCACCCTTTCTGTGAAGAAATCCCTCCTGATACCCAACTCCCCGGTGGAGGTTGAGGCCGTTCCCTCTCCTCCTGTCCCTGTTCCCTGGGAGCAGAGCCCGACCCCCTGGCTGTCCCCTCCTGTCAGGAGTTGTGCAGAGCCACAAGGGCCCCCTGAGCCTCCTTTTCTCCAGGCTGAGCCCCTTTCCCAGCTCCCTCAGCTGTTCCTGCTGCTCCAGGCCCATCCCCAGCTCTGTTCCCTTCCCTAACTCGCTCTAGCCCTTCAATGTCCTTCCTGAACTGAGGGCCCCAGAGCTGGGCACGGCCTTGAGGTGCCCCTCAGCAGTGCCAGCACAGGGGGACAGTCACTGCCCTGGTCCTGTTGCTCACACTGTTCTTGGCACAGGCCAGGATGTCACTGGGCACCGCCAGTGGCAGGACATGGTGAGGTCTCCCACCCACTGCTCACAACCCTGGGCTTTCCAGCGAGAATTCATGATTGTTTTTTTCCACTTTCTCCCCTCTCCTTTGTGATAAAGTGCTATGTAATTGTAGATCAGTTACTGTGACCTAGGATGAACCTAAAAGATCTGGTCTGGGAGGAGGATTTGGGCATAATCTCTGTCTTGGAAGCTGAAGTTTCTTTGTGTCTGGAGTTTAGCTTTGGCAAAAGTCTCTTTTGAAATAACTGGTCACAAACCAAGGAAACACTAAATGCTCAGCTTCCTGGGCATGAGGTTCACTCCCAAACCTGTTGTGTAAGGACAGGAGCCTTGTCTTTTCACCCTCCATTCCCCCACTGCTCCTAAACACTTAAAACCTGTCATATATTTATTGTTCATTTTCATCCAGAATCTTACATTAAAAAGCCAAAATTCTCATTCTCTTTCCCATTTATCATTTCCTTTCTGAAATATCTATATTTAGAAAACTTACTCTGAAGTCTTCTAAGTGTTCATTTCTCATCCTTTAAAGGAAGTTCAGAGTGTATTAGCAAGGCTGCAGAACTTCTCTCTTTCTGTAAGCTATATGTAATTGTGGAAATTCCCGTGTGTTACTCTTAAAGTGAGGAAATTTTGGCGTGGTTTTGTGGTTTTTCACTGCAATGTAGTTTAATATTGAAACATTAAACACAAGCATTTACATATATGTTAGGAAATACAAGAATTTAGCTGCTACCTGGAAGCTAACTTGCTCATAAATATACCGAGAGATTGAAAAAGAGTCTTTAATTTCCTGCCTGTCACCAGACTGTGCAGTGTGGAATGTTCGGTGTAAAATGAGCTATCCGGTGTCTTGCAGACATCTCTGGTGGGGTTGGAGGAAGCAGATCTGCAGGGAGATTTTTTATTACCTTAATTCTAGGCATTTTTTTCCACAGGACCCTGGGCACGAACGCTGTCCATTTTCCCTGGGAAACAAAACTCACCAGCCCAGGTTCCTGATGTCAGTTTGCAGGAGGCGCTTGGCACTGCCAGGGCAGCCCAAGTTGAAGGTGGTGGCAGGTTGGGTCTGGGAGACATCCTGATCCATTTGGAATTTTAGGAGGCAGTAACCTGCTCATGGCCACAGCACTGACACTCTGACTGTTTCCTACACACCTTCTAACTCTAGAGGAAATGAAATACCATCCCTGGGAAGTGCTGGTAATAAATATATACACACAGAATAGTAAGAAAAAACATAGTTTACAGCCTGACAGGTGTCTGATTCCTGCTGTCTTTAAACAGGCAGAAAAGTTCCTGACCCAGCCTTTCAGTGAGGAAATGATAACTCTCCCTTTCCAGCAATGCAGATTCACAGACTGCTTTCCCAGCCTCTGACACTGTCAGGGGCAAAAAAGCGTATTTTGTGCATGGGTTTTAGGGGCAACTTCTGAATGTTTATACACTGGATGCCCACTTCAGCTATCTTACCAAGTAAACCCTCTGAACTCATCTCCCCATGTCAAAAATTGGAATAGATAAGGGCTCTATGATAATGAATTGGCTAAGTGCTGTTCAGTTAAAAACAAGATCAGCAACTCTAAAATTTAGGTTTCTTCACAATAAGCTGCAGTGTTTTATCTGAATGTCACAGCTAAGACAGAATACGTGAAATAAAACCCCCCAAAATGAAACTGAGATCAATGCTCAGCTATCTTTAGTCCATCTCAGAGCTGAGGTTTATCTCAAACTGGAAGTTTAACACAGGCCTGTGAGAAGCTCAGAATATTCACTAATTTTCAGAGCAAGTGATTTGTAAACTATGAGCACTTTTAGATTGGAGTTATTTATATGTCAGTCATCGCATTGCTTGGAAAAACCCCTAAGTAAGAATAAATAAATCTGAAGGTGAATATATGATCAGCTATAGAAATACAAATGTGTGTATATATAAATATATATATATATACACACACTTATACAATTACTGTCCTAAAGTACTATGCAATATCTTTGGATAATGAAACAAGATGAGAGGATTCTATATGAATTATATACCTGAAGGCAAGGACTTTTTTTAAAATCAGTTGTTACTGGGGTGAAATGAAAATTATTTCATTGCTGTATAAGAATCTCATTTATTTATTGGTGTGACCAACTTTGTCTTGGTTCCGTAAATCATACTTTGGTGTTTACCTCAACATAGTAAATAAGAAAAATATTAAAACCTCCCACCCCCCAACAGTTCAATGAGTGCTTTACCAGGAGAAACTAGGGCAGGTTAAGAGATGCAAAATATGCTGGTGTGTAATTAAGGAAGTGTAAGCTGCTTTATAAGAACTGCCTTTTGTGCCTGCTCTTATCACATGCTAGGTGAAAGCCTGATATTATCTCGTGTGCTGCAAAGTCCCCACCTAAATTACCTTGTGGCATTTGGTTCCTGTAACCTTGCTCTGCAAGAAGTGTCAAAAAGGCAGGGCTGAGGCTTTTGCCTGTCGAGGTTTAACCGCAGTCAGCAGCCAAACCCCTCACAGCCCCTCCCTCACTCCCCTGTCGGTGGGACTGGGAAGAGAACTGGAAGGGTAAAAGCGAGAGAACTCTTGGAATGAGTTTAATTAGGAAGGTAAAAGGTGTGAATGCAAGAAAAGCAAAGCGAGGAATGAATTCCCTGCTTCCCGTGGGTGGGTGTTCAACCATCTCCAGGGGACCAGGGCTCCATCACACGTGACAGTGGCTGGGGAAGATGAACACCATCACTCTGAACATCCCCCTTTCCTCCAGCAGAGGAGCTGCTTAAATGCTGCTGGTGGAGGATTAGCTGGAGGGCTGGACAACTGAAAATTGGCCTGATTCCCTGTCAGTTTTGAGCTATCCCCTGAACACTCATTTACCCGCTTTCCTCCCTCCCACACCTCAGAGGCAGGATGTGCACTTTTCCTCCCCAGATCAGACACAGCCTTGTAAAAGACTATTTTTACAGAAAAGGAGGGATCCCTGTGCCGTGGGGACAAACCTCATAGACAAGTCAGAGAAGGCACTGTCATCCTCAGACCACCTTGAGCATCGCTGTACTTTAAAAGCTCAGAAGCCCTGGGAAAGGAGAAGGTCAAGAGATCACACATGAACAAGATACAAAGCTGTGCAAGTCTCACAGCAGCCTCTGTTCCTCGTGCCTGTGAGACTGCAGGATGCCCCCTGCACCATGAGTAAGTGAAGCTCCTCGTGCTAACAGGTACTGCTCGTACTGCCTGCGTGCTCCATTCCATGCCCGAGGAGTTTCCTGCTGCCTGCAGGGCTCTCAGAGGGTGAAGGTGCTCAGAGCAGCAGCTGTGCTTTCTGCACAGCCCAGGGATGTCACAGGCTGTGGGGTGTGTGCCTGCCAGCTTGGAGACCCTGCTGGGTAGTGAGCTCTGCAGGCACGCAGTGCTTCTGCCTCAGTGTGTGTGAGCAAACGGCAGCAGAATTGGGGTGGAAACAGCAGAATCAGTGCTAGCATAAGGTGTTATCATGGAAATAATCAACATCAACAGCAGCCGTGTGACACTGACGTCAGACCTCTGTCCTGAGGCTGCCACAGTGAATAGGCACAAGCTGTCCCCTATGCCAGCACATGGAGCCCTTGTCCTGCTGCCAGGGATGGTGCTGTGTTGGAGACCCTCAGGTCTCACATGCTCTCCTGGGGCTCAGCAGGGCTGTCCTTCAGCTGGCAGTTTGTGCAGTTTCCTGAGGTATACCCACGGTGATCCCATGCCATGTTGTGGGGACAGCAGGGACTCCTGTTGTCACAGGTGAACAGTGCTAAGAGGTTGATGGCTCAGGGTCAATAAAACCTGAGAAGTTATTATTTAAAACTTCCCAGAAAATCTGTGTATCACATATACATGGACTTCTGTGATGAACAGCTGAGAACTCAAGGCTTGTCTAGTTTGGAGGGAGGGAAACTGAGGGGTCTCATTGTACTCTGCACTCTCCTTCCTGTGAGGAGGAGACACGGAGAGGGAAGTGCTGAGCTTTTCTCCCCAGGATCCAGATAGCAGGCATGGGAAAGATTCAGGGCTGCACCAGAGAGGTTTATACAGGACATCAATGAACATTTTTTTGTGGAAAGCCTAGAACAAGCTTCCTGGAGAGGCAGTCATACCCTAGGCCTGGCGGTGCTTGAGGCATTTGGACAGTGCCCTCAACAACGAGCTGTGACTCCGTCAGCCCTGAGTTGCTCAGGCAGTTGGACAAAATGGCTGTTGTGGGTCCCTTTCCACTGAATATTTCCGCTGAAATATTCTGTCCCGTCCCATCCTGTCCCGTCCCGTCCTATCCCATCCCGTCCCATCCCAAGCAGAGCGGGACGGGCCGCCCTGCGGCGCCACCTGCTGGCGGACCCCGTTCACCTCCGCTGTCCTCGAAAGCTGCGGGACCTATCTTGGAAAACATCTGGAAAACATCCCGGCTCAGCACGCACACAGAACGATATCGGGCTGGCTACCCGGTGTGCCATCTCGCTGGGCCTTAAATCAAGGCATCAGGACTACCTTGGGCTGGCCAAAGCTGAGCCAACTCTGCCTGTCCTAGAAGAGGTCACAGAAACCAGAAGTGACAGGACCTCAGAGAACAACCCAAACCCTGCAGCCAACCACCATGCAAGCAGCAGTTCCATCCAACTATTCCCTGCTGACTGGAAAACACAAAGATAAAGGAATGTGGGCTAGATGGTTTCCGGTATTGTTTGTCTCGTACCAAGGGCTAGTGAGCAGTACCTGGGGCAGTGCAAGCAGAAGCACAAACAGGAGCATTGCATCCTCAGGCTGCAGTTCCTTGAGTGCCTGCTCAGAAACCCAAGCTACACAGCCATGAGCAATGCAAAAAAACTGTTGAGCAAACCCAGGCAGCTGCTACCCAGACATTTTTAAACACTTCCCTGCTAGCTTTTTTAGTGGGCTCAGCTGGGTTTGCTTTAGGTGAAAATGCTGCCATCTGCTACAATTATGTAATTAACCTTCATAGTTCAGACTTAATGATGCTCATTAAGGTTGAGTGTTTTTATTGGCTAACTGCTTCCACCAGTTTTGCATGGAACTGCAAAGGCAACTCTTAAGGGCCATAGTTTGAGACATAATTAGCAATATGTGAGTGTTGCATAGGGGTATGGGTAAGGGAAGGCAGAGGACTGGGTGGGAGCTTCATTTTATTCTGTATTAAGGCTGGAATGCAATGACAGCAGAAGTCCGTTACTGCTGGGTCACTAGTATTAAATAATCAGCTACAGCGGTGTAGCAGCAGCTTTGGAGTGTTTGTGTGTCAGGACATCATAGGATCTCTTCCATCCATGGTTGGCTGTGTGACTTCCATTTCCTCAGCCCTACCTCCTCCAGCTCCATTCCCAATATTTCTTCATTTATTCTAACATTAATGAATGAGTGTGGTTTTGCTGCAGGTCTTTATCAAACAGTTTAAAAAATGTAGCAAATAAAGTTTTTAATTAAAGAAAATATCCAGGGTCAAAAACTATGTGGCTTAATTTGCCTGTGCATATAAGACTCCTAAAATATTAGGCTGTGATGCCATAAAAGTTTTTAACTAGTGTACATACCACCTTTAACTACAGCTGTTCTTTGACTTTGTCCAAGAGGAATGTCTGTAGTTCCCCCATCATTTCCTTTGAACTACCTTATGGACACTGAAGGTTGGACTCAGTACCTCAAATACATAGAGAAAGAATCTGCATCACAAGGTGTTACAATCTTCCATAACCCGACAATTTATTTAAACTTACATCACAATGAGCATCTAATAATAAAATACATCAGTTCACACCAGTCTGCATTGCCATTTTTAAAGGGTAAGCATCTTTCTTCACTTTATATTAAAACTTTCTGGAGGTAAAAACTACTGCATTGTACCCACAGTTCTTGAAATCTATTGTAACATTAGACAGGTTACAAAGGAACTTTCAGAGCTAATTACACTTCAGTTAACCCCACATTTTTGGCACATTTGAATGCTTTTTAAATTTTCTTCTTAAAATAGTTCTATAGCAAGTCAGAGAATCATGGACATAAAGCATCACTATCCAGTGGCAAGTGCTGCCTAAAAGCATACAAAAATTGCATCATTTGGTTACAAAATAGATATTTTCTCAGTTCTTTATCCCGACGCTTAACACTGAAGTGCCACGACAGAAAAGGGCCAGGAACAGGGCCGGCCTTGCTGAGTTGTTGCTGGTCCCTTTGCTGCAAGGCTTGGCTTGAGTAAATCCCAGAGTGGTGTGTTAACAAGATGTTGATGGCTTTTGCCCTGCCAGGCCTTTGCTTTCAAAGCACCCTCCAGCAGGTGTGAGGCCACCCGTCAATGTCACCCTCCTTCTCACAGTGCTGCTGCTCAAGTGACAGAGTGAACACAGCTTTGGACAGGTTCAAGAGGGGCTGTGTTTCTGCAGGCCTTGGCAGTCGAGTGGCTACAAATCCGAGGGCTGGTGAGCCACTGCTAGGCTGGATTTCTTCTGCCTGACACCCCAGCAGCTGCTTCTTTAGAAATTCAAATATTTTTAAGCAGGAATGAAACATTAACGTAGTAGTGTGCCTGGCACGTATTTGTACAAGTGTTTGCAGTTACTCGCATGAATGTTTAAAACGTGTAGGTTGTGGTTTAGGTGATTTTTGTTGTACATCACAAACCCCAGCTGCTATGAGCTGCTGATGTTATATTAAAAATAAAGAGCAGTCCACAGTACTTGCAACCAGGGTTAGTTTTTCCCTGGCTTTTGAGCTGTACTGTATCAATCAGAGTCTGGCACATTAAGTAGTGATTATTTTATGTTTCACTGTTTGCCAGCTCCATGTACTGGTATTTATTTGGATGATTTTTTTGAGATGGCTGTTAGATTGGTTATGTCCCTTCTGCTCACATTGCTCTGGTTTTAACAGAGAAATATGAATGAACTGCTGCAGTTAAGGAGAGACTGACACAGCAGAAGAACAATAAGCATGTTACAGCTTTCTGGCTGTATTCTGGCTAGATGGTCTCTCTGCTTTAGTGGGAAATAAACATTTCTACTTGTCATGGCAGGGTTGCATTCTGTGCATCCTTCCAAAGCCCAAATCAAAGCTGTCCCATTTTCTTGATTCAACTTTCCTACTCATCCTTTGCTGAATGCCCTGATCTGAAAGCCTTTTGGTGAGGCCAGTAAGTGTTCCCAGAAGGACTTTATGGCTGCTAGGAAGCATCTCCGACTACCTTCCTTAGAAACAGAGGACTTGAAGAAAGAATCATAACACTTACTCCATTAGAGAAAGAAAGAAATAATACAGATAATAGAACAGTTGTTGATGGGGAGGTTTGAAACTTACAGTAAGAGAAAATTCAAGGTATCCATGGTGCTCTTGCATGTATGTCCTGACCCTGAAAGGCAGCCCTGACAAAAACCCTTCAAAAATCAAACTCACTCCCAGAGTCAATTTTTCCCTCACATCCACAATGAGAATTCATCCCTGCATTGATTTCCATTTCCTACTCAGCAGTTGCTCTGAACACAGCTCAGGTGAGCGGGGGTCCTTGGGGAGGCACGAGTGCAGGGCACGGAGCAGGTGGAGGAGCTCTGGCTGAGCAGGTCAGGCTGCACTGGGCGGAGCTGTGACACCTCTCCCTGCAGGACAGGGGCTGGCTGAATACCTTCACATGGATTTAGTGCAACTTCTGCTGGCTTGGAAAGCCGTGGGGAGGCAGGCAGCTGCTCAGAGCCAGCGTGTGGCTGAGCAGCAGCCACGGCCCAGCTCACACCCGTGGCTCAAGTGACAGTGGCAGTAAAAGATGATACAGTGCAGGTGTGTTCTGACACCTGCGGTATTTTCGTGCTCTTTACAACCTTTGCAAGTTAAAGTGTCAAGGTGTGATAAACTTTGTAGCAGTGCATTCCTTACATTTCATATACAAAAAAGGGCTCAAGACTGGGAGCAAGAAGGCACAAACTTGGGAAATAACATAGCTGAGGAGTTTACACAAAAGTACTATGTCATTTATTAGGCATCACTTAGCACTTATTTCACATTTTTGCCCCCAAATTACCCAAAGCAACATAAATTTCTCCACTTCCTTTCCCTTTGCACCCTTCTTTTGGATAAAGCTGCCTGTGCTCTATAGATACAGTTGCCGCAGAATATAACATGAACACAGATAAATACAACATACACAGCAAAAAATGTATTATAGTATTACAATAGTCAAATAATGTAATTAGCCTCAAGCTACGGCAGTGCCTGTGTGCTCCAGGGAACCAGTTCATGAACAGCAAGCGAGGCCACTGTACAGGAGCAAACCAGCGTCGGCAGTGTTGGGAAGAGAAGGGGCTGAGGAGGCTCCTCGGGTGCCTGGATGCAGTCAGTGACGGGGATCTGCTCACCTGGAACTCCCACCCAGGCCCTCGGAGCTTTCTCCAGCCCGTATCAGTCCAGCGGCGGGTCCTTGGAACACCTTTACGTCTGTTCATTGTGCATACACATAAAGTCACCCCACATTTCTCCTGTTAGGCTATGTTTTCTTTATATATATAATTTTTTTTTTAACCTTTTAGCTTTTGAAATTTTTTTTCTTACAACTGTTAAAAAAGTTTCATGGTAAAAATAGCTCACTATATGATACATATACCCAAAGTGGTGCGATACTTTATATAATAAAAGATGAAAATAGTCACTTTCCATAATAAAAATAAGTTCTATTTTTTGCTTATTTTACAATATACTTAATAATTCTTTTCTTCTTCTTCACTCTGCAAGTAAATAGGTCCCATTTCGACAACGCTTCTGAGTCGATTAAAGTGGCAAGAGACCGAAGAATGGCTTATAAGCACTTTGAGCAGCCGCACTCCACGTGTCTCTCCAGTTCTTCCGTGAAGGTGGAGCCATCCACGCACTGGAAGAAGTATTTCCTCCTCTTGCTGCGGAGGGGCACGCAGCACTGCCCGCCGCCGCAGCTGCCGCGGCACTCCAGGCGCGGCACCTTGGAGGCCGTGGCGCACGAGGTGTAGCCCTGCTGCTTACGGACCACTTCCCGAATGATGTCTCCTTGGCAGAGGTTCTCTGCTGGGGCAACACAGGTGGAAAGGAGTCAAAGATGTGGTAATTGTTTTGTTGGATGTTATAGATGCATGTTATAATGTTGGCTTTTTGCAAATATTAAAATGGATTTTATATGTGTGGTGTTAAAGTAACTTTGTTATATAGTTTTTGTTTCTGTTGTTAATTAAGCTCAGTGAAATAGCTGATGTAAGTATGCTTGTGTTAAAATGCCTGCTTGGATGGGATAACATCCAATGAACACAGGATGAGGACCCTGCTACAGATGTGCCAACTATCAGCACTCACAGTCTGAAGACAGTGAGGATCAAGGCCCAAAAACTGGAGGTGATAAGAATGGACTAAAACCACAGCCAAGGAATCCCCATGCTCTAAAAAGGCAGATCCAAGGAGGAGATACACTAAACACTTCTTGGAACATGTAAACTAGTTTGGGGAAAAGTTTACTATGCATAAGGGTCTATGAATATGCAACAGGCTGATGTAATGGAAAAAGTATTTAAGCGGTATTGTGAAGATAACAGTGTGCTCTTGGCTGAGTGCCAAGGTGCACCTGGCCATAATAACCTCTGCTCTATGGTCCTTGTCTCCTGTTATCCTTTATTAAACTTTTTAAATGCTCACAGGAGAGTGAACGTGTTTTTCACACTGGATATTCCCCACACATCAGCGAGTGGCCCTGTGTTCATAATGTGATTCGAGAGAAACAGATGGCATGAGAAGAACCTTAATCTTTTATTGCTTTGTACCTGCCACCAAAACAGAGCATGTCTACACAAATGTGTAATATCCGGTGCAAGGCCGAGGCCACGCAGGCCTGCTGGCTTTGATCAGCAGCCTGGAAGTGTTTAATGAATGCTGAGTGCTGAGTCCTGCAACAGTCCTGCAAAATAAGAATTAGTTTTACCATGTCTGCTTCTCTGGAGCAAAGGTCAGCCTGTTCTGCGTGACACTAGTGGTCTGGGATACCTGAAAGTGTCTGTGCTGTTCTGCAGTCCCTGTGCAGCAGCCAGACACATTTTAGTGATGGGCATATGTAAAATTTGGAAAGTCTGTGGTTCATGCATAAGAAAGGGATAACCTAAATAAAAACAATATAATCCAGCTCCTTCCTTCTGGACAAGAACAAAAAAAGGCAGAAAGGAGGCAGTTAAAACTCAGTGAGTTTCCAGGGAGTCCTTTTAGGTCAGGGCAGAAGAGTTGGGCCTCTGCCCTCGTAGGAAAGTCCAGCACGATCTGTGGGATTCCCCTGGAAACCTGACCAAGCTGAAGGAGGAAGATCTTTCATGCCACTTCAGCTGAGTGGTTCCTGTAGGTACAGCGTAGGTACCCAGTTTGTGATACTTGGGAACAGGGCTGTAGCACAGCCTAATCCCCAATGGGCCTCAGCTGTGAAAAACAGGTGAACAGCATAGAATGTAATGAAGGACACAGGTGCAATGCATGGACCATGATGGGTAGAAAAGGGTGGGCTTGAGAAGCAGGAGCAGCAGATGCTAACAGATACCTGCAGCCTTTGGAGGCTTATGATGTTACTCTGTCTGGGCAGACAGGCATGGTGTTACTCTAGATTACTGTGTGTTGTGGCTGTCTTGAATGTGACCTATATTGTGGAGTATGCCACAACACAGGTTCCTCTCTTTAAGACCTCCCTTCCTAGCAGTGCAAATAGCAGATCCCTGCTTGCTGGGATCAGTCTCTTCTTTAAACATCCCACCCAAATCCTGGAAGCAGCAAACCTTGAGGATTCAGGAGACAGAGAGTAAGCCTCTTTGCTCCATGTCCCTGTTTCTTTTTGTGATAGCAGCTACCTACTGTTATTGGTTCTGTTCTCCCTGTACTGCACCGCAGAGGCTGGCTTAGCTTTATCTTCTATTTGCCATTTGTCCCCAATTCCGAGTGGCAGGAAGAGAGGTGTAAAGCAGGTGTAAATTAAGTGTAAAGCAGGAATGCAGCAGCACAGTTCCCGGCCCGGGGCCAAGCCTACCTCTGTCACAGAGCTCTCCGCTGTAGCCGGGGTCACATTCACAGTAGGGCTCCCCATGCTCCGAGACCTTGCACTGCCCGTGGCTGCATTTCAAAGTCCTGCAGGGGTTTGAGGAATTGTTCTTCTTGTCACAGTAGGTGCCTGTGTAGCCCTCCATGCACTTACAGGTGTAAGCAGCACCGGCTGCCGTGCACTTACCATGCAGACACCTGGAGAAACAGAAGCATTTAGAGCTGGTCTTTGCTAGATGTGAAAGTTCCTTTTCCCAGAAATGTTTGATTTTGGTATTTCTGCCCATTTACTTCCAAGATGCTAATCCAAAAACAGCAGCTCAGTGTCAAACACTCTGGAGAAAACTGTGTGAGTTTTCAGTGAATACTGGATAACGTTCAGATAATACATTTAGAATTTGTGAACCTAAGTAGAAAACATTAGGGGCTTCTGTGAGCACAGACCAAGGCTTGGCACCCACATGAGACAGCTCACATTTACAGCACCAGCACGTGGAACTAAGTGCCAACAATCAAGCTGCATGCCCAGGCTTCCTGAGCAGAGTTATTGTACAAATAATATCAGGTGATGAAAACCAGTGTGATAAATGAAGGCGCTTGTGGCAAAGCTGTGCACAGACTTATCAGCGAGCAGCTGTAGCTGAGGGTTCCCTGGCTCCTGGGGTTTGCAGCGAGCTTTGGCATTTCCGAGGAACACCACAGGGTGGGGTGGTGATCCTGAGCAAGTGTTCTGACACTGTCCCTGCTTCTGGGACAGAGCAGACTTGGTATGGGCTGTGAACAGCAATGAAAGCAACTCTCTCCAGCCAAGGAAAAACTGCTCAGGGTTTAGAAACCTTTGGCATAACATAACTTGACATAAGCCCCTGTCTCTCTTATTTTTATTTTCTTTTTAGTACTTTAAAATTATTCTCTGTTTATGCTGAATTTTTGTACATTTAATTTTTAAGCTTTGAACTAAAAAGGACAGATTACAAGAGCATTTTCAGTCAGGTCCATACTGTAATGAAGGGCGTCACAGTCTCTATAGAGCAGTATTTTCTGCCCCACGAACCAGAGGTTACCTGATCTTTACAGGTGCATTTCCTCAGTGAGATTAACCTGTGAGTGTTGGAGCAGACACCTGCCAGCAGGGCTCCACACTGCCCTGGATACACGGGGCAGGGCTTTAGGGAGCCAGCTCCAAAAGGCTGAAGTGATTCAGGAAAGGTGGGACAGTGTGTGAGCATTAAAAGTACACACAGCTACTTTCCTTAGCAAGGCACTATGTTCATGATTGCCTCATCCTCCCTGGACTATGAGAGAAACAATCCCTCATCATGTAAACATCTGGAACTCCCTTATTTTTCTCTGTCCAACCACAACAGCTTTGTGTTGACATTGGAAATTCAAGGAAACATTTGGGTCTTCATACCTTTGGTTTGTAAACTGTCAGGTGCTTTTCAACACCTCCAGACTTCAGTACTTTGCGGAATTAGAACCAGAAGCAAGTTTAAAATGGTACCTTTGCCAGGTTAAATTTCTGAGAGTGATTATTCACTGCATCAATTTACCTGTCAAAAGTACGTGCTCGTGAAAAGCGCCTTCCAAGACAGCAACTGAAGGAACTTCTAAAACAAAAGTACTTCCATCTGCTTATGAAACAACACTGAAATATGCAGCCCGCTGCTCTGCACAGGACTGTTTCCTGTGTATTGGCCATAAGAAAGCTATTCATCCCTTGTTTCTGATGGAGATGTGGTTATTGAGCCTTTGAACTGTAAATACTTTACACTCATGCTCCCTTCACATGCAACACCACGCTATCCTTTAAACTTGCACTTTAAAGGGCTGTTTCAAAGTGCAATATTTAAGTCAGCTATTTGGGAAATTTAAAACTGCTCACACTGGAGTGCATAATGGTCTTCAGGGAGTAAGTTGGAAGACTGGGCTCAATGCTGCTGGGAGAAAACCCCTAAAATGTGTACCTCCCACTCCCAGGCAGCTCTGCTCTGGATCCATGCAGGCTCTCACCTCCTGGGGTTAAGCCATGCCCATTAACAGGAGGTTTTGCATTTTAATGTGTTAAGTCACAGCTGCAGGTATGACCTGCAGCATACCACCTGAGCTCCTTCAGGACCACGAGCTCCTTTGGCGAGTCAGCAAGGTCTGAATAAGAAGTGGAAATTGAGAGCTGCCACAGATGCAGACTCACAACTGTCAATAACTTCATGTGGGGACCCAGCACCTCCAAAAAGAGTCAGATGTGGTTTTGCAAGATGAAATGTGAAATATGCATTAGCTGTAAAGCTTTCACTCTCCTGTCAACATTTGTTTGAGCTTACTTGTGGTTAAGACATGGATCTCCAATTTCCTGGTCACACAGAGGGCCCATCCAGCCTGGGTGACATTCACAAATCACACTCGTTTTCTCCAGGGATCGGCAAATCCCATGCTTGCAGATGTTACAGGATTTGCAGCCAGGAAGGACTCCCAGTGACTGCTGTGGTAAATCCTTGAAATCCTGCAGCTCGTTGTTGATTCTGACGTCATGAATGCACCCATGAAAACCATTTGGTGTCTTATCTGCACCCTGGCGCAGGGATGATAATCCAGTGGAGGTTGGGATCCCTTCAGATAAAAGCAAAAGAGGAAGGTTCACTTACACTTACAATGATAATATATAAATTATAATTGCTAAAGCTTCTTATGTCACAGCCCCTTAAAATCTTTGAATAATTAATTTGCATAGGACCTTTGTAAGGTAGCACAATCTCATCGTCCTCATTCTGGAAATGCAAAGAAAAAAAACCAAACTCACTTCCCCAATCTTCTGTAAGAAGTACATAACCCACCAAAAAACCCAAAAATAAAAATCAAACCTTTTTTTTTGGCTGGTGACCATGTGTTCCTGTCCTTAGATAATGTTCCTTCTCTCTACAGTTTAATAGCAATTATTCTTCTGAAAGGTTTGCCTCCATTTGTCAGGTAGCATCCACCTCTGGGATGCAACAAGACAGTTTGGCTTTACGGGGTGACAGTGTTAAGAGAGGGAGTCCCAAGAGTGCATCCCATGGAAAGTAGTGCAGGGAGGCTCTAAAGATAGGGAACAGCACTTCAAGGGCCAGGCCAAGGCTTTGTGGTGAGCGCCTCCCATCTTGTTCAAGTGCTTGGAAGAGTTCACACAGTTGGATGGCCAGCAGGTTCTTTTGGATGTTGGTTTTATGCTTTCCCCACTGATGCCAGCTCGGATGTACAGCTGCTTTAGCGCAGGCTAGTGCTTCTATTTTCAGCCATGTGAGGCCTCTGAACTTGCTGTCTACAAGTAATGCCACTGTTAAAGCTGGTCCTGAAACAAATCCAGCATCTGTTTAGTTTAACTGTGTGTTAGGAGGAAAGTTGCTAGAACAGGTGATGTGGTTGTGAAATGGACAAAACTGTGAGCACCTGAAGGTTCAGGTCTGTGCTAAGCTTACTGTAGGTCAGGAACAATTGCTCTGGGGTAATTCAGGCAACAGTTTAACTAAACCACCTGCAGAGGAGGGCAGTGGCATCCATGGGAGGGCTGCACGTGAAGAGGTGGCACATGAAGAACAGGGAAGGTTTACAAAGAAGCAAGAAGAATTTTAATAGGCAACAGCAAAAGTCTTTACTGAGGCCATAGATCCTGGTATCCAACTGTCCTTCATTCCAGACCTCAGGTTTTTCCTGAGAATGTTTTAGGTACCTTTTGAGAATTAGTATTGATCCACAATGCTCATCCAGTAACAAAACTTTTCCACAGGATTATGTCCCAAGTTCCCTGTGTGTAAATTGCTGCAGGATTGGTGTCTTTTGTGCTGTGCTAAAGGAAGAAATTGTGATGGCCTCTGTACCAGCAGATTATCTTTGATGCACAATGCTCTTTAATAGCCTGTGACATTCTTAATAGGAGCCAATTATAAAAGTTCAGCTCTGTACAAAGCAAGATTAGCCAGTTTTCTGTCTTACAAGGGCAATATTCAGGGTTCTTTTAGGAAAGTGTTATTAAAGAAAATTATTTAGAAAAGCCTTGACCAGCACTAACTGAAGTTGCTAAGAGTTTCTACGATTGGCTTCAATGATCTCATTAGAAAAGGCTCAAAGACTTTCTATTACCATTCTGCTGACTTTTGTATTTGGAATACGTTGTCTAAAAATTCAAGAACTCCGTGTCACTGAGAGAGAGATTTCAATACTCAGTCCAAAATAGAACTAGGGGGGTTCTGGCAAAAACAATCCATTGGGCAGAGACCAGCCTTTGTTCTGTCTCTTGTAACCAGACACCTAATCAGTGGTACAGTCATTATTCTGGGCATTGTTCCCCATCCCATTTGGCCTCTTCTTCCCTCCAGCTTCAGTACTTAATGGGAAGAAATTTCTTAACTGAGGTTTGGTCAGTTCTAATATCTGTCTAACACTGTGCCTTCAGTTTCCAATGAGAAGACTTAACCGAGGTGTTCTTATCTTGTGCTAATATGTTTCTTAATCACACACCCTTTTCCCCCCAATTTTCAGACCTCTATAAAACTGCCAGCAGCAATACTGCTCAGTTATGGTATATTTAAACCTACTGACTATTGCTTTGCTTTTTTGCCGTCACAATTTGTGACACTCCCACTGACACTTCCATTTCAGCCATCACACCTTGGTGCCAGCCAGTTCTGGGAGCTGCTGAAATGCAGTGGCTGTGTGAGAGCCCCCTCCATAGCATGGAAGATGATTTGCTTCTCAGAAAACATGATAAAACCTTAATTCTGGAGCAACTCACAGTACCTCCAATGTAGAGGGGTGTGTTGAGGCTGACAGAAGACTGTTTCTGGAGCTTTCCCAGACTCTTGGGAGCCCCCTTGTCCACCACCAGGTTCAGAGTTTGATTCAGCATCACGAGTTCCACACTATGAAACTGGCCATCATTTACTGTTTCCACACTAAAAAGTAAGAGGAAAAAAGAAAAAAAATAATTAGAAGATGGAACAAGGAACAGCCTCTGCTTCTGTGACATCCTGTGTCCCTGTGGTATGCCTTGCACAGCACAGCTCTGGGGTGCTCTGGAGTTTGCAGTCACGGTGTTCTCAGCATTTCCTCCAGCAGGGAGGTACAGTCTGACACTCAGCTGATCCTGGGCAGGCAGTACTGACACATGTGGAATGCTTCAGAGGGCAGCTAATCAGGAGAGCAGCCACTCCAATTGTTTTTCCCAGGGCAGAAAAGCAAGTGTGTAGCTACATGACACACTGGCTTTGGTGACAAAACTACCAAAAAAATCCCCTTCTGAGCTCTCAGCCACAGCCCTCTGTCACATTGCTTGGTGCTCATCTGTAGGCTGGATCACTGAAATAATTTTTTCTTGTATGGGTAGTTTAAACTCAAATTATCTCACAGGAGTCAGGAGAGATTGCAGTTTGGGGTGAGACAGCAGAGGCCTCTGAAACCAGCGTCTCCCCACAGCAGAAGTGTCTTGGAACGACGTACCAAGGAATAAGGACAGACTGAGGTTCCTAAAGCCAGAGAAGGAATTCAGGAGGTTTTGGCTTATAAATGGCCAGTGTGCTTTGTTCAATATCAGACAATCCTACCTGAACACGAGGAAAAATGACAAATTGCTACTCCTTTTTGGGAAACATTAAGGTGTAGATTGAAGCTTGAGGATAAAACAGCAGGAATGGTTGGGTAGTGGGGCAAGGAGCAGGCAGCCATCTGAGCAGACAAGTAGGTGTGTATTTATTACTTTGTTTTTAACACTGATTTTTCAGATGCATGAAGCCTGCAGCAAAATCCTAGTCTGCACCTCAAGCAATCTTCACCTTCATCTCCTGTTCACTCCCCCAGCCATTAAGAGGTGCAGTGATATAATTCCATTTGCATCATGCTATCCTTTTTTTATTTTCAGGGCAGCTTCAGCTCTCAAACCTGCATGGTGAAATTCCCTAAAACAACCTGATGGTTTCATGCACGCCTGAAAGCAGGGAGGGGCAAGGGTGGGATTACCTACCTTTGGGCAAAGAGGGTTTCAAACCAGGGTGGTTACAGATCTGATGGCATTTTCCCACTGCTGTAGGCGTAATTAAAAGGCACAGTATCTGTTCCATGTGCACTCAAATGCACAGAGGAACATCATAACAATGTGGTGACAGTAGTGGTTGTTCTGGAATCAGCCTGTGGGCTCTGAACTGCCCACGTGCACAGTGTTGCCTGTGAGCACCCTTTCCAAGGTTCCTCCCTTCAGGCTGGGGCGCTGTTATGTGTGGGTAACAACAGAACACACCAGCTTTGGCCCTCCTGTGATACTGCTTGGACACCAGCCTGGATTTGGGACTGCTGCACATGTGCTACACAGCACACTGTCCAAGTCTGGGTTTCTGCTCATGCAAAAGGCCCATAAGCTCAGCATCCTCTCACAGGAAGTTAAAAATTCACAGGTCAGGCTCCTTTCAGGTGATTTGTAAATTTGCAAGGTCAATGTCTCTGACCTATTTACCCACACTTTCTTCACAGTCAGTGGAGAGGAAGAGACACACTCATCTCTAAGAGTGAATCACCTTTTAGATGTGACCACCTCTCAACCGAGATGACATGCTGCCCACCTTTAGTGCCCAGTCCTGCAGAACTGATGTATAAGGCTATTGCAGCAAGGAAATAAGACCTCAACTTCACAAACAAATTACATGCCTTGGAGATTACTGGAATTCAGTTACTGCTGGAAGAAGTTTCATTTTTACAGTGTTTTATGGTAGACCTGACATAGCCAATTGCACTTGAGCAATGTCAGGCAGCAAGTCAGCACTGCAGGCATTTCTGGGAATGTGCTGCTTGAGAAGAGCACACTGCTGTTCCAGACTGCAGCTGACGTGCCTCTGCAGTGCTGCTCTCCCCACAGGTTTTTGGGATGAATCACGAACACACAGACCTTCAAAAGTTCATGTAAGGTTACACAGGTCATAAGGTAACAGACAGCAGTGTATGATCACCTTTACAGTGTAGCTTTACACAAATAGGTGAGACAGTTCTGCCACAGAAAGGTTCCCAGGAAAGCTCTGCTGGCTTAATCAGTCATTCCTGACCTGCAGGGAAGCACTGGGCTGTGGCTGCTGCCTGTGTTCAAGATGGTGAGAGAGCCCTGGGGAGAACTCAAGAACCTGGAGTTGATGGTACAGTTCAAAGTGTTTTAAAGAAAAAACATAAAGGCTTGGCACTGAACAGAAATGCAGATCAAGCTGGTCCAGCAGACACTCTGGATCAGAGCAGTTCTGCCAGGGCCCTGGCAAGGGCAGTGGGCTGAGTGGGCCAGGATGAGAGGCAGAGGATGTGTGCTGGACTCAGTGCCAAGGGGCTGAGCCTGTGGCCCTGGGAAGGACAGGCCTGTCCCCACTGCACCCCAGTGCACTGCAGTGGGGCCACACCTCAGGAACAGCACTTCGTGCACTGGCCACTCGAGTAAGTTTGCAAACAGCTGGTCTGAACTTTGTGTTTAGACACGCAGGAATCCTGCTAAGTGTCTGCTGCCTTACGAGGAGCAGCTGTGCTACAGCAATGCCGACTGGGTGATCCCTCTGTGCTCCCTGCTTATCTCAGTGCTCTCTGCAATGCCTGATTCCCAGGGGGAAGCACTTGGACTTGCAGCTGAAAGGTGTGAGATAAATGGAAATGCACACGTGTAATTGCTAGTCTGTGCAGAAGTGCCAATGAAAGGGAGAAGTGGAGCCAAAGCCCATGGGCTGGGAGAGCACTGTGGAGGTGGGATGGATGGCTGTAGGATAGGGAGCCCTTCCCCAGCAGGGTCAATAGCTGAAGCTAACACACAAACCACATGGTTATCTGCAGAAGGCCAAGCTGTGGCCGTTTGTCAGAGGACAACATTATCACATCTGGCAGGACTGGCTCTTCCCAGAGCCAGGATTTCACAGGCATTCATCACCTACTCTCCACAGGGTGTGCTTTTTCCAGATTATGCCTTGACTAGCAGGCAAAAAAAAAAATCTGTGAGTCCTGGGGATGGAAGCAGCCACCCCACATGGTGCTCATGCCTTTCAGCATAACCAGTGCTGGTATTTTTGTTGGAATGGGAGCGAGAGGTCTGCAGGAACACGTGGATGAGTATTACTCCGTTCTGATTCTTTCACTTTTTAACCCGGAATTAAAATAATCTTTGCCCGAACTTTGAGAAGCAGAATAACTCACGGCCATCACCCAACACCGCAGTTTTGTAAAGCAGATAAAGTTAGAACAGACAAAGCACTCATTTGCTGTCTGAGAAGACACAGAGATATGATAGAAAAGCCGAATGTGGACAAGCAGGATGACAGGAAATCCCCAGCCAGCAGATACTCGTGCGAGCGCACGCACTTACTGCTGCTGCTGATGGAAAGGCATTCAGACGCCTCAGGATTTTGAGATGGAGACAACCGTGGGGGAGAGACCAGTGGTGAGAGAAAAGCTGCACGGACTCTCCTCAGAGCCTTTTCTGTAGCGGGCCTTCAGGAGCCCCGGCAGTCGCCGGAGACAGCTGGAGACAGTGGCTTGGCCGCGGATGAAGGGCGGCGGCCGCAGGCGCTGAGCAGCGCACGCTGCTGCGCTCCGCTCCCCATCGGGGCCCCGGCCAGGCCGCTCCAAAGGGTCCTGTTAAACCTTAACTGAATTCCCACGGGGATCAGGTGCTCCTACAGGGCTCTTCCTTCTGGAACCGCCCGCGGGATGGAGATACCCGCCTGGAGCCGAGATTTGCGGCGTTCCTCCGGCCACCCCACACCGAGCTGCCCACCGAACGTGGCGCGGTGCAGGCCAGGAATGCGGGGTGCGAGCGGGGACTGCGGGATACGGGCCGGGAATGTGAGTGAAAGGGGGAAATGCAGTCCGAGAATGTGGGGTGACAGCAGGGAAAAGCATGAGAGCCGAGAATGCGGGATACCGGCCGGGAATGCGGGCCGGGAATGCGGGCCGGGAGCGCGGTGCAGCGGCGCGGACGGGCAGCAGAGGGCGCCGTGGCACCGTGAGCTGAGCGGGGACAGCCCCGGCCCTGCTCCCGACCCCGACCCTGCTCCAGCTCCCGGCCCCGCTCCTGGCCCTGCTCCTGCTCCCGACCCTGCTCCGGCTCCCGTTCCCGCTCCCGGCCCTGCTCCTGCTCCCGACCCTGCTCCTGCTCCCGACCCTGCTCCGGCTCCCGTTCCCGCTCCCGGCCCTGCTCCTGCTCCCGGCCCTGCTCCTGCTCCCGGCCCTGCTCCTGCTCCCGACCCTGCTCCGGCTCCCGTTCCCGCTCCCGGCCCTGCTCCCGCTCCGGCTCCCGCTCCCGGCCCCGCGTCACGGCGAAACCGAATCAGCCCGTGCGAGCACAACGAGGGACACCCGAAGGGTGCGGCAGGAAGAGCGCAAGGGCCGCTGGAGCCGCACCAGCTGCCTTTCCCGGGGTGCTAACAAACCGTGTGCCGCTCCTGAGATCTTTCCGAGCCGTTAATACAGTCAGGAAATTTTAGCTGCACTTTGTGCCACCGCTATTGGATATTGTATAGTTTCCTACGTATCCTTGTTGGGAAAAAAAAAAGGAGGAATTACGATTAAAGAGTAAACACTTAAAGTGTAAGCAAGGATTTCCAGGAATTTAATGATTAAACTTGCTGAAAAGTAAGCAGCAAAAGGAGTCGAAGGTTTTCCGTAACTCAGAATGATTCCTCAGGAGCCAGGCCCTGCTGGAGCAGCTGGTGAGGACACACCTGGTCAGGCATTTCCCCCACTGTACTCAATCTCTGCAGCATCCCTCCACCCTGCCCTCTCTTCTCCATCACACTCATCTTCCCACAGCCCACTCTGCATGCCTTGCACAGTCCGTACATTGCTCTCATTGAGGTTACCCTCACGGAGAGCTGGCCACAGCATCTGGTCAGATTTGGCCAAAAAAAGAGAAAATGCTGGGATGTGAGGAGAGCTCAGCTTCCAAAGTCCTGGGTGCAGCACCTTCTGTTCCCTGGGAGCTGCCCTCACAGGGAAGGGAGGCTGCTGGAGAGGGCTCTGTGGAAGAGACATTAAAATTTCCCGTGGGAGGGAGCTGGCCTCTTCTGCCAGAGCAGCTCCAATGGAGCCATTGCACAGGGCACTGCACACAGTGCACATGGCCTCTGCTGGGAGCTCAGTCTCTAGAACATAAGCCAAGGGAAAGGGATGTGTATTAAACATAAAACCTCAGGGAATATAGGAAAGAACTGATTTCCACTCTCATTTTTCAGCTATTTCTCTTCTCCCTCCTATATATTTTCTTCCCCCTGTATCCAGCCCCAAGCTCACACAGATGTTTCAAACACTGACTCCCCTTGCTCTAACACCCATGAGAGATTTAGAGCTGAGCCACTATAAATATGCCAGTGAACAGAAATGCATTAAAGGATTAAAGCATTCAACTGGAACTTGTAAAATTTGGGCTTTGGGGTCAGGTTTTTTTTCACTGTCTAGTAATACACCTTTACTGTAGACAGCAGAGACCAACAGGGCAGAGGAGTCAAAACCAAAAATAGCTTTAAGTATCACAGCAAACCATGTCACTGAGGAGATATATAACCATCAATTATGCAAATGAGAACATTAATTCATTAGCTACAGTCTCCAGATTTTCCTGACCTCTGTCTTAATGGGGACATGCCTCATTTGACACACAAAACAAAGGAAACACAAGGATGGTAAGAGACTGGGGGTGAAGGCCATGGAGAACATTCAACTTAGATAATCTTTGAGGACATTTAAAGTAGAAGGGAATAAACAAAAATTGATGCCCAAAAGAGCTTAAGGAGCTTACAGCACCAGAAAAGAGGTACCAAAATCAAAAACTCAAGGTGAGAGCTGCAGGGAACTGTGCTGAGATGTCAGCAGTTTGGGAGCTCTGAAACTCACACTGTGCCAGGCTGACTGCGGGTATCAGCAGTGATGGGTTTTCACCTTTCCATGCTACACTTACCTCCTACCCTTAGTTCCAGCTATAATCAGTCCTTGGCCTAAAATAGATTTAAACTTCTCCATGGCAACAAAGGCAAAGTCATAATTGGAGTGGTGTTTGTGCTACCTCCACAATAACACATCACTTCAAGCACTATCATCTTCAGGAGCTGAATAAAAACCACATGTTGAGAAAAAAGTATGAAAAATGCTAATGAAACACAGGACTAGGGAAATAAGAGGTGAAAGGAATATTAAAGCACTCAAGTTCACTTTCAGCTTGAAATACACTATTTTGTTATGTTCAATCCTGTGTTACATGACTTGAGTGTTAGGTCTTTTAGGCTGAGAGTACTCGACATCAAGAGTTTTTTCCTTGATATCTCCATTTTAATTTGCTTGGTTTTATACCTTTTCTCTTACTTACAACTTTGTAGACCACCCAAATAAACCATCTTTCCCTTCCTGGTGTTTACAGCCCTTGAACACTGGCAGCTGATTACTGTATCTCCCTTAATGATCGTTTGGCCAGGCTATGCATATCTAATTTCCAGCCATAATTCAATTCCTGCAGCACCCCTACCAGCAGTGAAAGTCATTGTTTTACAGACCTTCTAAGGGAAAAGCAAGGACCTTTTTTACACCCCTGCAACATGCAATTAACACAATCCTGACCCCTTTCCCTAGATGATTCATAAAAGGGTCAGACACCCGGCCAGGGCAAACATTGCTTGTTTCAGTGGATTCTCACAGACCTGAGTGAGGTCCCACAGCTCCCTCCAGCCCCACTGCTGGGAGCAGAAGCTGCTGGGAGCAGAAATTGCTGGGAACAGAAATTGCTGGGAGTAGAAGCTGCTGGGAGCAGACACTGCTGTCTGCTGCACTCGCACCAGCAGAGCTGGATACCTCATTCTCCTGAGAATCTGTTAAAGCTAGTGCAACGGCAGTAAAAACAGCTGGAATGCACTCTCTTGAGTGACAGATCAGAGCCTTGCTCCCTGCCCACCCTCTCCACGTTGGCTCCTCACTGCACACACTGGTGTCACCAGCTGCCACATCCTGGGGTCCTCACAGTGACACGTATCAGACAAAATAACAAACCCACAAAATACAGAGTGCAAAAAAAAAAAAATCAGTCAGATATTCTGCAGTGCTATTGGGTCGGTGTGAAATCTGGTATCCTTATAAAAATGACTGCAAGAAGCAGAGGGGAAGGCAGGGCCTGGCACAGCAGCAGAGCGGTGGCAGCCTGAGTGCCACGTCCTCCCCAGCACTGTGTGGGTACAGCTGAGTGTCACACACCAGGACAGGCTGTGACACAGCCCCTGGCCTCACCAGGGCTTGGAACAGAGCAAGGTGTGTGGGGTCGCCTTCTAGAAAAACATCTCTGCCATTCAGCTGATTATCAAATCACAGGTTCTGATGAGAGAATCCACCAGGTGCCTTCACAGAGTTGTTACATCAGGCAATACTTTACACCATCTATCCCCATTTCAGCTCTGGAAAATATGGAGCTATCTGCCTGTCAGCAGCAGGGAGCAGGGCCACTACAGAGTACAATTAACAGGGCATCCAGTCAGATTGACAGAGAATGATGGGTTTTACCTGAAATTGGAGGCTAAGCCCCAAGAAAAAAAGTCATGTCTACTTAGAAATTGTTTCCACCTCACCTATAGCAGCATACCTATAGCAGGATACTCTCCTTCGACAGAAATGACCAAACCATTGTGTCTGACAGCCATCAGAGCAGCTGCCATGCCCACCTTCCCCCCAGCACTGGGGCGTGCGGGCAAACACTGAGCTGTGGGTCCCATTTCCATAGCGGGAAGAGGCACTGAAATAACCATGCACAGCCCCATCCTGCACAGCCCCATCTAGCACAGCCCCATCTAGCACAGCCCCATCCAGCACAGCCCCATCCTGCACAGCCCCATCCTGCACAGATCCATCCAGCACAGCCCCATCCTGCACAGCCCCATCCTGCACAGCCCCATCCTGCACAGCCCCATCCTGAACAAACCCATCCAGCACAGCCCCATCCTGCACCTCCCCATCCAGCACAGCCCCATCCTGAACAAGCCCATCCTGCTCCTCCACCATCTCCCTCAGCTCCAGGTCTGCCTGTGCTGCTTCCAGCAGAGGCTGCCTCGATTGGATCCAGAGCCAGCTCAGCTCTTGGGACAGACGGGATATGAATCTATCACACATGGCACACATCTAAACTTTGTGTTGCTCATCATGTTCACAAGAAATTTACAGGCAGGAAAAAATAAACATGTTAGCTTGCTACATGTTGTTGTAAGGCAAAAAACCTCACAATTCAAGACATGAGCCAGTCATTAGTGCACAGGAAGTTTATAAAGTCATTTTGACTATGATTAGGTTTATTCCATTACTGTCTATTATGAAAACACTTCAACCTTCCTCTGATGCAATCGGTATTAACCGACTTTGGCAATATACTACTGGACCAATGACCTATGGTATAGCAGGAAAATGCCTTTAAAACATATTTGCAACCTTTTTCCAGCCTGGCCTCTGCTGACAGGAGATGCCTGAGTATAGCTTAGACCCACAGCTCCAGATTTTGGCCCCTGAATAAAGTGACCTGGGACTCAGAGAATGTAACTTTTATTTTTGTCATTACCACAGGACAAGTGGCTTTAGATGACCCATTCCTAACTGCCTGTACCTGGTACCACAGACAGGCCAGCACTGGCTCACTTTGTGAAAGATTTTGCTTTCTTCTGGTGAAAAGCTCACTCTGAAACACCCTGTACGTGTGTGAGACATGAAGTGTGGGTCTGCAGCTTCTGGGTGCTGCGACATTGAACTGAAGAGAATGAGCTGGGTGGAGGCAGAGAGAGGGGAGATGAGAAACTGTCATTCTTGCAAGAGATACTGGACGGATTTACAAAGAAAAAAATTAATTCAGCTTAACAAGATTTTGCCTGCTAAGTCCTTTGGCAGCCTGAAGGACAAAACTTTACCCTTCCTGAGCTTCAGCTCAGCAGGAAAAGGTTTCTGCATTTCATGAAAGCAAGTATTTGATTCTGAACTTAATGATAAAAGTTAAACGATATTTTAAGGTCTTGACCTTACCTTTTCACTGTCCTACTGCACAAAAATCCAGGAAAAACTAGGGAAATGCAATGCTTGTAGCTTGACAAGAACTCACACACTTGCCATTTTTCTCACATTTAAGTACTCCAGAGTCCCTTATAAAGGTAAAAAAATAACTCAGCTGTCCTATGCCTTGGCTCATGCAAGATGTACAAGTACATTCAAATTTTACAATTTTTCCTGTGCAGGTCAGAGACTAATGCCAGTTTCTTTCATTATATTTGATACAGAATCCCTATGGGGTACCTTAAAAAATAAAAGTGCGTGATAGAATAAAATGAATTGCAAATATGTAGAATTGTAAAAAGCTCAGTGAGGCCTCACAGAAATGACTGAAACCCAGTCTATTTAGAGCTCATCCAGAGTATCAAACAGGCATCCCAGCAGGCACAGCACGGGCTGCAGACTGTGAAGGTGTTAGGAAGAACAGGACCAGTCATGCAGTGCACTCTGCAAAGACACTTTTGCCAAAAACTTAGTTTGACAGGCTCTAATAATGATCCTAAGAATAATTAATGTTCTCACTCCTCCAGCACATTCCTCCCCAGAAGGCAGAGAATTAATTGTGAAGCCTCCCAAGCTTTTCTGCAGATAAGCAATTCCAGCTAAAGAGACAATGGCACAAAATCTCTCTCTGTGGAAGGTGTGCATGTTCTCTCACCACCAAAGCAACTGTTCAGCACCAGCAGAAATTTGAGTAGAGGACCAAAGTCCTTGGGGAGCAGCACATCCATTCAGCAGTGGCATGGCCAGGGACAGTGCTGGAGTTCCAGCAGCTCCCAGGCTCCAGAGCCAAGGGCAGAGCCCGAGGGAGTGGAAGGGCACAGATGTTTGCAGATACCACCAGCATAAGAACCTTGTGCTGTTCCACAGCCTGGAGGGAGAGGGGAGCAGGAACCTCACCCTCCAGAGACCTGCAGCACATTTCTGAAACACCTTTTCTATTATTCATGCCTTTCTCTACTTTTTAGTGTGCACAGGGAACCAGATTTAATTTGTCGTCTTGCAGTCATCACATCTGAAACAGATACAGTAGGAATGTAAGCTCCTTTATTTCAGACCCGTTGCTTTAACCACAAGAACATCTATCTATGCTATGTAAGAGTCAGCCAGACCATGAGAACTGCATGATACAATCTACAAGGAATATTTTTAATGATGTAGCATTTTGAAAAGCAGATTAAGCAAGGATACTTTTAAAAGGAATTATAATGTAATTTGGGTGTAGTCTCTACAGAAAGACAAATATAATTCATTCTTATCTCTTCCTAACTGCCTCCTTTTTCACTGCTGTCAGGAACCCTGCATGAAAACATATGATTTTACACCAACGACGCCTGCATCTTGCTCTTTACCAGATATAACAGTCTGTATGCAACATGGCAATCTGGGAACTCTGGAGGGAATTACATCAGCAGTTTGTGTCAAAGTTCTGTTTTCCATTTGTATTAGGAAGGATTATTTCAGCATCCAAATCAATATGACTGTATGGCAGCATAAAATCTATCTGAGAAAAGTTTACAAGTAAGGTCTTATCTCTGGCTCAAGGAACAGATGTGGGAAAAAAAGACTGAAAACTCCCTATAGAATATAGTTAAACAGATACCAGTGTCAATGGCTGAGTGCTGGAACTATGAAATTAACTGCTCTTTGTTAATTCAAACTTTTAACAATTGGATTGTGGTAGAAAGTAAAAGCACCACGTTCCTTACCAGTTGGCATCTTTAAATTAAGGTACAGCATCTGTGTAGAAGATTTACTTTGTTTCAAGAACTCACTGTTGGAGGTGCACCAAGTACTGTCATGGCATGGAAGAGTAATACTGAGCAGTGCAGAAACCAGGAGGGCAATAAAGCATTCAGAAAAAGATTCCTGTTCTCATTTGTCCATTAACTAGAATAAAAGAAACAATAACTAGGAATCCTGCTTCAAAAATGGATCTTCTGTAAGAGCTTTACTCTGATGTCCAGGAAACCATTTTTCTGCAGCTCACAAGTGACAGGTTCCAGTAAAATATCAGTCAGATTTTCTTTTAAAGGCTGAGTTCTGTCATTGCTTTATATTATATTACTGCATTAACTTGTATTTCTCTCCAACTTGATGATAAATGACAGGGAATTTTAGGTAGTCTTTTCCACTGGACATGTGCTGACCTTTACCTGACTAGGAAGAAAGAGAAGCCCAATGTCAACTTTAACCTTTCTATCCAAACCTACCATAGGGACAAACACATGTTAAGCAAACCTGAATGTACAGCTGGTTACCTTGGGCTTTTCCAGACTGACTTTGTAAAGCAGTTCTGCTTCAATCTGCTCAGAGGAGCGACTAAAACACAGGAACAGGTTCCCTCTGGGACAACCTGCCTTCCCAGAGGAGTTAAAATGAACATCTCTTCCCTGGCAGTGCAGTCCCCACAGCAGCTCTGCAGCAGAGCCCTCTCAGAGCTCCCAGCAAGCTGAGAGCAGCCCCCGTGTCTGGTGCAAACCTTCCCCCAGCTTTGTCCCACAGGGCTGGGCACAGCCTGGCACTGGAACACGGGGACTGCTTCATGCTTCTGGAATACTATGGAAAAACACACCACCAAGTGTGACTTACTCACTGCTGGCCTCCCAGACAACAGCTTTTATCTTATCCCTACAGGATATTACCTGTGTTAGCCAAGTACTTTGCTAATTTTACTCTTTGTAAGTACTATTAATAAATCTTATCATGGAGACTCTGATGAGGAATTACAGAGCATGTGGCTTGCCAATGACTTCCCACATCTCATCCTGGGAGTACCTGAAATAGCCAGCAAAAGCTCTCAGTTACAGCCCAGGACCAGGTCAGTGACAGATTTCCTGCAGCTGTAGCTGGCACAGCTCCCACCAGGCAGCATTTTGAGGCCTCCTCCCCTTCTGGCAGACTGTTCTGGGGAAAACCAAGAGCCAAAGCCCTGCTCATCTAGTCCAAAAAGTGGACTGCTTTGAGGGGAGCAGAACATGATATTGACTGTGAAAATTAATCTCACAGTCTTTCAACAGAGCTTTGCAAAGGCAAACAGTCCACTTTTGCTGAGACTGAAACTGAAATGAGGCGTCTCAACAAGACAGCAGGGACAAGGGAATAAGGAAGGCAAACTGTTTTACCAATGGTGAGGCCAGGATGTTACAGGTTCTCCTGGAAACCTTGTTTTTAATGACAAATGAAAATTGTAGAAGTTGAAGAAGGGAGTTTTCCAAATTCTTCAGGTTGAGATAAAATGCATCACACTGAACCAGCCATTCATTTCATCAAAATGCAGATTAGGAGAAAATGCAAATAAAAGTCCAGATAAACTCATGGGAACCAGGTCCAGGTATAAGTAGGCTTTAATTTCCCTTGAGAAAGCCTCTAAATAATCCAGAAGGTATTAGTGACACAACTTAGAAATGATGGCCAATGCCTGGATAATGGAAATAATTGACCATTGTCCAAGCTAAAAGGAAATGGGGGATTTTCTGTTATTTGGTGTTTTCCTGTCAAAACTCTCTGCCAAGCTGGAAGTCATGTCTTAGGCCAAACAGAGCTCATGCCTTAGCTAAAAGTCAAACAGAGAGGTCAAACTTGATCCACTTATGCCTTCTACCCTTAAATCCTATGTTTGTAAGGGGACAAGCAGGTTTTCCTGCTCCTTCTTCAGCCTTTAAGGAAAACAAGTCTTTTAATCTATTTAGAGGCCCTTTCTGACATTCTTTAGCTGCAGTTTTTCTCAATCAACCTAATCTTTTCCCATCGAGCTCCATGCTAATCCCATTTTGCTCCACTTCTTAAACTAATAAAAGATTAGAGTGACATTTCAGAAAGGGCATCGTATTAAGCAGCTTCTTTCCCATCTCAGCAGACCGGGGCACACAAAATGTAGTGCACGGGCCATTAATCTTATGGTAATGAGGTGTCAGTGTGAATGGAGCCCTCCTCCTTGATCCCAGTGAAGGGCGCGGGACAACGCGGACACCGCGCCCGCCACCCCGGCAGCTCTGCCAGAGGGTCCATGGAGTGTTGTGTTTGTGTGATGGCAGCAGCTCCTGTCCCCACTCTGCCATGCTGTGACGATGGCCAGCAAACATCCACATGGACATGTCACCCCCTGACACGTAACGAGCTTTCCCTCTGTTCTAATTAGCGGCATAAAACTGTTTATCAACTTCAGCTTTGCTCTAACAGCTGATCAATTAGGATCAGCTGCCACACACAGAGACATTTTTCACACCTATCCATCCAGCCAGTGAAAACCATGGGCAAACTACTTCCTTCATTCCTACAGGGGACAAGCCAGTGCTCTTCCTGGCAACGTCTGCATTGGTATTATCCAGTTTGCTTTAATACAGAAAGAATGTTTTCATTTTCTTAAAAATGTCACAATTTCCCTAAAGAAAATTCCCTGGGAAGCTCAAGTGTTAGCCAGTGCTGAGAAAACTTTCTGAGAAGAGTATGAGGTGGGTGATGCGTGGTGACATCCATCCTGTCCCTTGCTCTAGCAGGATGCTCCTCCCCACAGTGTGAGGTGGGCTGGGAATTGCAGCTCTGCTGCACACACGGTGCCAGGAGTCTGTGCTCAACCCAAAGTGCTCTGTGTGGTCACAACTGCATCTGCTCAGAGCAAACTGGAGCAACAGGGCTTGAAAATAACAACCAGGGGAGAGGGAGGCTGAAGGGACCGTGGATGAAAAGGGCAGCACATCTCTCCTTCCTACAGAAATGTCTCTATATGCATGGATTTCACTTGTACATTTGCTCTTCTTTCTTGTGAACAGTGAATAAAACCTGTGGATTTCATATCCTCAAAAGCCAAGTGTCTGAAGGTCAAACTACCCTACAATTAACTTTGCTGCATGTACTTTTTTGTGGTTGTGTAGTTACTACTGTTACAGGCAAGAATTTCCTCAAAAATATTCACCCCGTAGAAGAGTTCAGCCCTCCTCCTTCTGTTTGAGGCAGTCTAACCCTGCAGTTGCACAATCACTGTTCTGTCTTGGTACAGTCACTTAATGCGAGATATCAGCAAAGAAACTGATTAATTGGAACTATTTCAAGGACAAAAATGTTTCAGAAACTGAAACTTTACATTAGATTAGAAAATGCATTTTTCTACAATTACAGGACACAGCATCACTGGTATTGCCAATAAATGTCAATTTTTACCCATGCAGCCTCTAGCTACGTCTTTATTCTGACCTTCTCATCTAATTACATGCAAAAAAGAGATATCTCAAAATAAAAGGGTTTTCTCCAATGCACATTGCTTAGAAAAATCCTACCTCTCCTCTGCCAGTTTTGGAAGTCAACTGTCTTGGCAGAGCTTAGCCTCTTACCTGTATACCGTGGTGGGTGGGGAGTTCAGGGTGTCATAGATGAGCCTCACATGTCCCTGGTACAATTCCAGAGCCAAAGGATCATTGTCTCCTTTGTACAGTAAGATGCCATTGTCCTTGTCCGTGGCTACCTGTGAAACATTCATAACCATGTAAGGTTGCTTGAGAATGATTAATAAAAGAAAAAAACCTATATTTAAAATCAAACCAAAATCATATGTGCAATTCAAATATACTTTAATATATCATATATATGAGCAGCAATGAGAGCAGGAGCCAGGAGGCACAGAAAGGTCTTGGTGCCCTTGGCTGTGCTCGCACACAAAGGTCAACTTTTCATTTCACATGAGAACCAGTTCTCAGTTGTCTTCTGAACCTTAGGCCTGTAACAAAATCCCAGGCCTTCTGTTGGCTGAATAAGCAAAATATTGTCCAGAGAGGCCATTCAGAGTACCCTGTTTTAAGAAGCATCATGACATTAAGCACCAAGGTACACAGGGTGAAACACAATGCTATAGGAAGAATCAGTAGGAAGACATGGAGCATTCCTGGATCATCCCTGGCTGCGTAGCCAGTCTGAGAATCAGAGTGTGGAGAGATTCTGGAGGCAGAATGTGTGCCCACAAAGGTGCCTCAGTCTCTCCTTCACATTTCAATGATTTCGGAGCAGACAAGCAGCTCGCAAATTGGCCGATCTTTCCATGACTTTGGCCAGCAGCCCCCGTTCCGCCAGCACGAGCCGCGCGCGCGTTACAGGCGTCATCGCTCAGAGGTGACCAACCTGCAGGGAGATGTTGGCCTGAGGGCGGATTTTGGCCGAGGGCAGCTCCACGTAGGAGTCCTTGCCCACGAAGTTGACGGTGATGAGCTTCTCGCAGCGCTGCCCCGCGAAGCCGGCCAGGCAGCGGCAGACGGGCTCGTGCTGCACCACGATGCACTGCGCGCCGTGCTGGCACTCGTAGTCGTCGCAGGGACTCGTCTGCAGCAGCACCATGGGCGGCGGCGTCTCGCAGAACAGGCCACTGCACGGCAGAGGGAAGGCAAACAGCCTCAGTCACCGCTGTTCTCACAGTGTGACCTCAGGTGCTGCCGATGCCTCGGAGCGGCCACCTAAAACAGAGGCTGGACAAGGTTAAGGGAATAAAAGCTTTCAATAAATACACGCTTTTATTCTCTCAGTCTTGTCTAGCCTCTGTTTTAGGTAGCCACTCCAAGGCATCGGTTTCTGGTGACCCAGGTGGGATAATGGTCACGAGTTTTTCAGCTAATTAATTGTAAGTTTGGTTCATTTACATCTCAGGGGTTAATCCTCCAATTACAGCTTCAGGTAATGAAGTAATTTACTCCAAGTTTGCCCCCCCACAAATCATTGTTGTTTACATCTCTCAGGGCCTGAGACAGTGAGGTGTCCTTGGGTTTCAGGCCTAGAGAGGAATTGTTTTGTGTGGATGAAATGGGAGAACAATACCTGACAGACTCTGGAGTTTTAGAGTTATACACTAAAGCAGTACAGGATCTGAAAAAAAGGAAAGCTAAAATCCTAGGGCATCACTGCCATTCTGCTCTGGAGTAGTGGCTCTGAGCTCCAGCCACCGTGTGCCTGCTGCCTGATGTGAAAGGAGCACAGCTGAGTGCTGGCAGGGATCCCGAGCTGGATGAGAACGAGCCAGTGCAGACACTGAGAGCAGCCTGAACTGCCCTTTGCACTGGTTCTTCAGCTCTGCAGGGCACTGCAGCCTGGCTGAAACAGCTTCCACCCATACTGTGCCCTGCAGAGGTTCCCAGTGAAATCTGTGAGCCATTTAAGCCCAAACCTGAGACCTCCCCATCCTACATCTGTGATTAGAGTCTACTCTGCTCTTGTAAGTGGCAAACAAGGGAATCCCTTTCCAGGGGTACCAGCTGAACAGAGCACTGCTAACCCAGCCTGTGAGGTCCACTCTACCTAATGCCCATTGTTTTGTTTTGTCTTCAGCAGCAGGTAGAAAACAGAAGGAAAAGTCAGTGTATAATTTTAATTTTTTGGAAGTTAAAAATAATAATAATAACAAATCCACGTGACCCGCAACAGCCTCCACTAACAGAAAGCAAATGTTGGAAGAAGCCAGAGTGTCTGTGCTTAGTGCTGCTCTGAAAGATTCCCCAAGCTCCTGGTATGGCTCCTGCACATCTTTGCTTAGTGGGAAGCCCCTCAGGTGCATGACTTTACCAGGGCACCTCTCCTGATACTGGCACCTAGAACTTACATTAGTGACAATGTCTGTCAAGGCCCTTTCCTTTTTAATTTTAAACATTTTTTAAAAGTATATATTTAGAAATAATTAATAGCATTTATTTCCCCAGCAGTGGAATGTGGAACACAGCCTGACTTCCATAGATCAGCTAAGTCCATTCTGCCTGGTACAATCTCATTTATTTAAATAATCACTGCGAGTTCCTTGCAGCACTCTGTCTCAGTGGAGAACTCAGAAGCATCTGCACCACAGAGGAGCAGTGCTTCCATCAGGCTCTGCAGCTTAATGTCTGCTTCCCCACCAGAGCAGCATTCATCAGGCAGCACCACTGTGAGGCTGATTGCTGGAGGGAAGCTTTGAGAACTCAGGGTTTATTCAGCAGGGCTCACAAATTCTCTAAAATGTTTTCATCTGCAGGGGGCAAATGAGTGCTGTTTTGGGAAGAAAACACTGAAAACTTTTCAGGAGGAAAAGCGTATTCTGCAGTTGGGAGAAGTTGGTGGGTGCTAAGGAAAGGTGCTGCAAGGAACACAACTACACCTGACCAGTGAGTGGGAAATGATGAAATAGAAGAGTGAGTGTGTGCATGGTGGCACTATTGATTTTTGGGGCTGTCAGGAGAGCCTCACTGTGCATGAGGCCCTACCTACACTGTTCAGAATTACCCAAGTGCCATTTGTTCAGCCGTGTGAGGATGTAAGTTTTAACATCTTTTTAATGTGTGGCTCCAAATGGCTCTGACACACAGCTTAGTGACAACCATAAAATCATTATAGCTCTGTGCTTTTATTACAACAGCATAAGCTCTGGATAATTGGGAGGGCACTCTGCAAACTCACTGCTGGGAAATGATTCCTGATACATAGCCAAAAAACTTGATTAATCATCATCTTATGTCTCCTAGTTGCCTTTGTCAGACCACCCCTTGTGTTGTCTCCTTTTCATCAACACTTGCACAGTTATCTCCTTGCCACACATCACCGTGCCAAGGCAGCTGTGAGGACAGGGGAGTCTGTAACCCTGAACATCAGAAGGCTGAACTCTGTCAATCACCATATTTGCATTTGTAATCTTAACAGGAAAAATCTCAAACCTCAGAACCCCCTTCAGAGCAGCGAGCCTTTAAACTACAAAAGGCTCGAGTCATGGGAAGAATAATAAGATCATATTTTGTTAGCAGAATTTTAATCCTGAAATCAAACAAGATCAGGGACTATTCTGCATGGAGAACACATGGGGCTTCATCTTGCTGTCTGCCTTGGCAAAGGGAGTGTAGTAGTGCTTAGTGTGAGGTTTTTCTCCCCAAAGACCCTTGTGTTCCTTGCATCTTGCACAGGAAATTCAGGGAAGTGGCATGGAGTAGTGTTAAAAAAAGAAAGCACACAGGAGGACTAAAGTTAATCCTGGCTGTGCTGTTGACAGGCAGTGGGATTACTTTGCTTGCCCAGGGATCTGGCAGCCTGGAGTGACCTGCCTTGGGCTGTGAAGTGCTGTCTGAAGTGGTAGTTGAGTTTTGGAGCTTTGTGTAGAAAGATGCTTCCTCTACTTGGAAGACTGTTAGTGGAATGAGACCTCCTCATTTGATCAAGAGAGACAGCTGGACTGTTCCAGGTTCTGCTCTTGATGCCCCTGCTGTGAGACCAGACAACCTGGGGCACTGCCTAAATTGCCAGTAGAGCTCTTTGGTACATGGGAAAGGACCAGACCAACCTCCCACCTACCCCTGCTGCTCCACCCAGCTGTGTCAACTCAGAACATCTCTGACAAACACTGTGGCTCTGCTTTCCCAGAAAAACCCCCTCACATTCATCACTGCCTAGTGCTTACAGGCCTTAAAAAATCAAGGGACCTGCAGCAAAAATCTCCCAGTCAGTCCCATCTGATGACAGGCTCGAGTTACCCTTGACTCCAGACAAGGCTTTGCAATCTATTTCTCAACTCTTAACAATTAGGTAACACTGAGGGTTTACATCTCACAGTCATGTTAGCCTTACCAGTCACCAATCTGCAAGATCCCTGAGGCCATCAAATGGACTGAAGCAGAGAGTGAAGCACGGAGAGAAGGGTATGAATTTGAAATTCAGAGGATATCTGATACCTTGTAAATAACAAGCCTGATTCTGTGAAACCATGAGCTGACATCATGTTATATATCAATGCCTGTTCAGGGAAGGCTGTCTGCTTTGCAACAGAAATGTGTGTTGAGAGGGAAGGAAAAAACCCCAAACCAGCAAGGATGAAAGCAAGAAGAATGAAAACAGTTGCAGATACAAAGCAGAGACGATGATTTATAAGTGTTCATGAAATTTCTGCTTTGTCAAGACTGATCTTTTCAGGTACTCTTTCTTTGTCTCATGTGTGTATTTCAAACACAGAAAAGGTTTAGCTGGAAGGAAGCCAGTATCCAGCCCCAGGCAATGATTAGTGAATCCATTTGGAGGAGCACACTTATCTTTGACAGACAGAGATTTCTAGGAGTCAGATATATTGGCAGCTGTCAGAATGAGAGGCTGGAAATTTACAGCCTGAATCATACTGAGCTCGTCCAAGAGGCACAGAGACACTGCCACAAAATCTTCAGACTCGCGTTCTCCTTGCAGCCAGTTGTGAGGGTTCATAAACACCATTTTATTATCCTTTGCTCACTCTGCTCATGCAGGGTTTATCTCCGCATAACTTCAGTGAGTGTATTAGGTGGTGTGCTCAGTGTGTGAGCAGGGACGGCTGGGGCAGCACACTCACGCAGCACTGCCCCAAAATCGCTGCTTTCCAAGCAATTGCGTTGGGTTAACTTGCTAGAACCTCCAGCAGGGCCAGGGCTCGAGGCAGCCGCTGCACGGGGATGTCAGAGGAGCGCTGCCAGAGGCGCTGAGGACGGAGGCTCTGCCGTACCTGAAGCCCTGCGGGCACACGCAGGTGTAGCCATTGACCGCGTCCACGCAGGCGGCTCCGTGCCGGCACTTGTGGCCCACGCAGTCGTCGTCGTCCACCTCGCAGTGTTTGCCGCTGTAACCCGGCAAGCACTCGCACCTGTAACGCAGGAAAATCCCTGTTAATGGCTCATTTCAGCATTCACACCGGCAGCTCGCACAGGCAGCCTAGCACCTGTTGCATTTGGGGTGGGGAGATGTTTGCAATTATTCCTGGCAGCGTCAAGCACAGCTCCTACCCAGGTCTCTCCCAGCTGGCTGCATTTGAGGCTCTGCAATCTGCTGAAATTCGAGTCGAGCAAAGCACCACCATCCTACAGCTCTTCCTCAGCCTGGTCTGTGGGAAGGGTGTTCACCTGGCAGACTCCCAGCTGTGCTAAAGATGACAATCCCCTCCCTAACCTCACAGGCTCCGGGGGCAATATTCTGCTCTGATGCCCCACAGTGTGATTGTGCCAATGCCTGCACACTGCTGGGCGTCTGAGCTTGGCTCCTTCATGGAGCACAGGAAGGGCCCACCTTCCAAATGGAAACAATCTGTAAACAAGCTATAAACTCAGCAAGTTCAAAGAGAAAGACCCAATTTTGAGACCACCACCTGCTTTCCATTCATTTGCAAGGCAAAATGCTGCTGCAACAATGGCAAGTTGTCTTTGCAGCATGTGCTTTGCCATGGTGACACTGCACCTTCTGCTGTGGGGTGACACCGTGGGATGGAGCACAGTGGGATGTACCCAAACATGCAGACATTGCCTGCTGCTTTTATTTTATACAATTCTCAAGTTTGCTGTATGAAGGCTGCATCAGCATTTCTATTTATAAGTCTTGCAGAAGTTTATAACCTGACAATAGAAAATGCATCCCAAAGTCTCTGACTTGGATCAGATCTTCTGGGATTGCTGAGCAGCCTTTTTTTTAATCTATACTGTAGACAATGTTTAGTCATGAACACTCTTTAGTCCATAAAACACATTTTAGTCCTCCCAGCTGGATGTTGCACATCTGGAAAACAACAGGCATACCACTTCAACCAAATCAAGGGAAGAGCTGCAGAGAATTTCAGCAATAAAAGAGAGGTTTGTGCTCTTGCTAGAGCCTGTGGTTGGACCCAATGTGCTAGTCACCAAGAGCTGGAGGAGGACAGACATTTTAAAGCTGAGGATGTGGCATCAGGCGAGAGCCTACTGCTCCATCAGTCTATTCAGCTGGCCTGTCCTCCTCCTCCCTGCCAGCCTGGGGGGTAAATGCAGAAGGAGGCACTTGTGGAAAACCCCTTCAGAGGAACTAGACACACGGGAGTGGTGAGGATAAAACATTTCCACTGCCCAGGCAGCATCATTGTGCTGACTGCTGCGCTCCTGAGTGTGCCCAGGGCTGGGCTGGGTGACACTGCAGGATGCAGCAGTGTCCTGAGTGCCAAAGGCCAGGGAGTGGCTGCCAGGGTGGCAGCAGGGTGCCACCCCGCTCAGGCACAGAGAATGTGAGCTCCAGGCTCCCGCTCAGAGCGTGGCTCGGCTGGCTAAACCCGGAGGGAATGGGGCACAGCCCGTTCACCTGCGGCTGTCCGGGGCAGGGACAGGTGCATGCGGACACTGCACCCTCCCTGCAGGACAGCCCCTCACTCTGCACGTGTGAATTGCTTTGTTACACCGTGGTGGCTCAGGGAATACTGTGATTAACATAACGGAGATGACAAATCAGAGCAAAGAGAAAAAAACCAAGAAGTGTTCCTGCCCCAAACCCTAAGAAATGGGCAGCGTTTTCTGGCAGCATTGCAGACACACCTGCAAGGAAACAGTGTCAATCAAAAGACTTTGTGAGGAGAACTGGCAGCATTTAATCCTGTTGTTTTTTATTGATCCCTGCAGTCCTAATATAAAGTGATGTAATAATGAACAATGTGCAGTTCCTTATTCAGGGCTGCCATGCATCAATTTTATGATGTGTATTGGCTATCTCAGTAATGACAGAACCACCACTTTTCTCTGTGGGGCTGCATTAAATCAGCATTTTAAGCTGTCAGGTAATAATTCCAAGCTTTAGAATAATAAAGTATATTTATATCATGCTCCAACATCAATACAGTGAATGGAAAAACATGCTCCCTTCTTGAAGTTATTTTTTGGAAGTAATTTCATTGTGTTAAAGGCTGTTTTGTTTTGTTTTGTTTTCTGGCATACAGAAGGCTACTCTTCTTCTATATAGTAACAGCATACTAAAGATGTGGAGGCTGGAAGGGAGGAAAGCCACCTGCAAATTTAACTCCAAAAGCAAAGAGCTCTATGCAGCCAAAGACACACTGAAATAGTCTAGTTCGCTTCCAAGCTTGGCTTTAGAAGCATGGAATTCCTTTTGGGTCAGTCTTCTCTGAGCTCTTGGTGTGTCACATCTAGGCTGAAGCTACCAAAAAATGCCTGCCTGAAGTCTAGAAGGTGAGAAATTCCCCATGAGCCCCATAAGTTCTTCATCCAGACTCTTCCTACAAACTCAGGGTCTGTGCCATCAGGGAATGGTGGCATGGTAACTCCATCCTTATCCCATAGTCCCACACAGTGCCAGCAAGGGACTGAGTCAATCAGTGAAAGTCAGTCAGTAAAAGTCTGATGCAGTAAAGAAGGTGGCAAGGAAACCTTCATGTTCTGATCCTGGTAAGAGAGTAATTTCCATGATCAGATCTCTCATTTCCCAGTGACCATCTGACACCACTACAGCTGAAATCTTGTTTTCTGTTACAGCCTTGTAGTGATGGCAACATTCCCAGTATCACAGAGAGCCTAAAACCATGTCCAGTGGTATTTAAATTGTTGGCCTATCTGAGGGGATGTGCATCTGCATGCACTCAGTGCCTGCTGTATTACAGCCGTGAATCACGGCTTCTATCGCAGGGCCAGAAAGGAATTTCCCTCCCCACGTCAATAAATAACTTGGCTTCCTTTTTTTTTCCCTGTCTTTGTCATCTTTTTTTTCCCTCCGCAGAGCTGCAGACTGACTAGAGCTGAGGGCAGGACAGACTGACTGGTGTGTCCTGCTCACAGGGCCAGGGCACAAAGCCTGGCTCCTGCCATTGACACTCCCTGCCTGTGCAGCAGACAGAGCACAGACAGGAGCCTGACTCCTCCTGCAGGAGCATCATCCTGCACCATCAGCTGCTCAGGGGATCAGCTACAGCACAGGAGCACAGGCTGCTGCTTCCAGCAAGCCCCAGCAGCATCCCCACATCACTGCACAGCTGCTGAGGGCACATTTCTGAATGGTTTGGTCCCACCAAAGTATGAAAGAAATAGCAATGCTTGGACACCTCTACATTCAAGGCTCCTTCACCTCTCAAGTTTGGCTGCTAGAAAGCAAAATGGGACAGAAGGAGTAAAGAAATAATGGATTTTTCTGTAGTGTTCTATGAATAGTGGGAAGAATAACACAACAAAAAGTAGCAGGAAAATACTTAAAAGCAGTTATTTAGGCTCCCCTCAAGAGTTAGTGGCCCTACTGTGAAGAACACTTTTCTAGCAAGCATGTGAGAAAAAGTATCTTGTTTACTCAAATTGTTTGGGTGGCAGGTATGACAATACTTCCAGCAATGGGAAAACCATTCAGGGCCACAGCTGTCTGCACCCCTTCATGCTCTGGAAGAAAGCAATTTGAGTTACAAGCCTTCACCTCATAACATGATGTAGCCACTGAATTAACCAAAGGTGCAGGATTAACCAAATGATGGATTAACTAGGAATGAAACCTGGAATGAACATCAGGGACTATTTATGCACTGGCACACACCTCCTTGTCTAGTACCTATACATCAGTTCAGGAGCCATCCTAATCATTTCATAGCTTCATCTTCTTCAAGACTTGGGAAACGTTTGTGTCTGGAGGCTTTTCACCCAAGAGAAAAGCTTGTGTGTACTGCCTGTCTAGCAGAGAGTCAGAGATAGCCACCCTCTCCAAGATTTTGGTTCATTTCCTTTTAACTCTCCTGGAATGTCCTGTGTGTCAGTTTACACTGTTCTGACACACTGGCTGCTTCACAGGACACAATCTGACCCCAGCTGGAGTTACAGGAAGGACAAAGCCTGCTACCTTGCCTCTCCTGGGCAGAGGACAGAACCCCAGGAGGGAATCAGGGAGCACCCAGGGCTGCACTGTGGCTGTGAAAACAGACTTAGGGAGGTGCAGACAGCAGCTCACCCTGCACTGAACTCTCTCAGATTTGTCTCCAAAGATCTTTTCCTGACAAGGTTTTCACAGAGCTGGACTTTCCAGCTGACTGTCTCTGTGCTGAGTTGCTCTGAAGTCCCTCTTGAACGTGCACCTCTCACAGCTCCCCAGGCCCAAAGCTCCAGGTGCTTTGCTGCTACCCAGAACATGAGGCTTTCTTTCGCCCCTGTGAAACAGTCAATGTCATTCCCAGCAGGAAAATGCAAACACAGACATCACCAAACCCCAGATGAGCCAAGCAAGGCCAATGGAAAAAGTGGCTCCTGAGTTGGAGCCATCCAGCTCTGGCTCTGTTCAGGCCCCTGTTACACTGCTTGAATTTATGACTGCCCTAAGGAACACATAAGGAAACTGTCCTTGGTTTGTGATGTAGGATAAGGTACTTTGCAGTGACTGTTCCATAAATTCTCCTATTGCCATGCTCTATTCCAGAATAATTCCTCTGCTCTGAGGGTACATTCATTATTTTCAAGTAAACCACAGAAAGCTAGAAAGGTATGTATGGATGGATTAAAGTTAAAATGTGGCACAGACTGAAATGTATATAGTCTTGCATTATTTGAGGTAATTTTGATGATTTTTGCTCCCCACTCATTGCCAGTACAACCCCAGTCAAGCCAATGGATGAATGTGCCCTCAGAGTAGAGACCAGCACACACACACACACTCTTACCTGGTGCCTTTGTCCAGGGGAACACACTTGGACTCATGTTGGCAGGGATTTAGATCAGGAACACAGTGGTTAATCACCTCATCACACAGTTCACCTGAGGCAGAGGAAAAGCAAAAAAGCTGTAACACAGCTTGAACAATCCTGAACACCCATGATGTCCAGGGATGGCCATCTCCTAAGTGGAGACAGCTCAGTAGTGCAGCAGGAAGTGACAAAATTGCTTGTTGAGGGCACATGAGACTTCATTAAATCAGCTCCTTTGACCTACAGTGACCACACTCTTTCTATCACACGGATTTGAAAGCCTGGTATAAAAAGCACTGACGTATGAACTCCACTTGGAGACAGATGAGGGATCAAATGGGCAGCTCCTGACCCAGAACCTCTTATTTCAAAGGGAGAAAGTGACACAAAAGTGAAGTTGCTCATTAGACTGTAACATTTTCACACGGGCACATTTTTCAGCCATGGTTAATACGCTGCCAAAGAAGCTGATTGGACATCACTCTGGGAAAGAACAACAACCCACAAACCCTCCCCCCAAAACCTCTGTGACTCTCCATAATAGGAACCAGCTTTAGGACTGCATGCAATTATAAAACACTCACTATTTATAAGAGAAGTACTAGCTCTATTGTGCTCACAGGAGATGATGTCTTTTCAGAAAAAACTCTACCTCATGTAAGCCCAGCTCAGCTGTTTCTAGGTACAATGTATAACATGCCACGAACCTCCCTGGATTTGTATAAGTTTTAATAATTAATAGCTGTAGAATGTTCAAACCGTGCTAGTTTATTTAAACACAATCCCTCCCTGAGTCCTAAATTATTAGGTCACACTTCAGTACCCCAGGATTTGAGATCCAGCCAAAGACCACAGAGATCTTTGACTTCCCCAGAATCCAACAAAAACCCACCCCACACCTCCCAGAGCCTTGCAGGAAAAGCAAAGGTCGGGTAATCTCAACATGGAACCCCCAAAAGCCACAGTCCCAAAGGCCCCTGTGCAGCTCTTCCAGAGGAGCACATCGGCAGGGTTTCAAGGTTTTACATATCTTCTGTGCCTGTACATGGTACATGCCATCACATCAGCAACAGGCCATGGGAATGGTGGGGAGAAAGGATAATGTGGGAGGCACTGGTGGGCTGGCATTGTGCTGGAAGGTTTTCATGGAGCTGCAGCTCCACCTGTCCTGGGAAAAATGCCATTTTCAAAAATCCTTACATTCCTCTACATTCTAGTGGTTACAGAGAAATGCTTGAAAACACAAGCCAAGCAAACCACAAAGATCAAAATTCAGATGGAAAATGCAAATCAGAGCTGTCTATCTTTTATCAGCTCTGTGATCTGGCAGGCTGGCTGAGATCAGCACAGTTTTAAGGATGACTCTGGTGCTGAGAGGTGTGGTTTGTTAACTCCCCCAGGTGCTAATGCTCTGCCAGGTTATTCCTCCCACGTGTCCAGCCTCCCTCCAGTACAGGCTACACAGCTCTTGATACAACTCTTCCTACTAGAATGGAATATAATATGTATCTGCCAAAATCACTCAATTGTTTCTGCGTGTTTCAAACACGGAATGTGCCCTAGATCTGCTTTTGGGAGCTGTCAGGTGTAAATGAGAGCAGGAACACACTCGATGGGAGGGGGGAGTGCCAGCACAAACCCCATCCTCGTGGGTCACACACACCCTCCTGACTTTGTGGTGCCATTCTGGCATGGCAGCCTGCAGTTCATTGTTCACAGCATCACTTACAGGACAAGCAATTCCACCTGGAGCCAAGGAATCCCAGGAAGGCACCACTATTAAATGCTACCAAGTCTCTTCACAGCCCTGGACAAACCCTGTGCAAATACAAGGAAAGTATCCAGCTCAGGAAGGGGCACGTGCCAAAGAAACCAAACACTGCAATCCATGGGAACAGGATTCATGTTCACGGGGCTTGGGGTTGGCCACTCTGCTTTGTTGCTCCTCAAAAGCAATGAGAGATGTTCAGTTCTTACAGCTGTGAGCACTGGGAACAGCTATTGACACATTCTGAGGTGGCAGAACTGGGACAGGTCTGTTTACTGCCATCCTCAAATCCACAGACCACCAACCCTCCCCAAAACTAACAAAGGCACTCCCTCAGACCTGAACATGAGCAGGTCAGACCCTGCTACAGTCCTTGGAGAACTGCCAGTTTGTCATCTTGATATTCCCCATGTCCCTCGTGTGCTATGGATCTCATGTAAAAATAAACATCAAAAGAATTAACTGCCTGGTGACATTAAAAGAGCTCAAGTGAGCTAAAGCTGGAAATAATTTTGGAAGACCATCTAATAACTGAAGAGAGTGTGGATAGATGCCTTCAACTGTCCTTTCACTAAAAATGGTCAATACATACTTTTGAAGTTTCTATTTTTTCTTTTGTTTTGTTTTGAAGCAAAGGAAACAGGCTTAAAAAATATGAACAGTATCAAAACTCTCAAAGGAAATCATAATTCTTCTTAAAGTATCTTCTGAACAGTCTTGACAAGTGCGTAGAGATCCAGTAAAAATCTCCCCAAATGTCAAATATTATGACTCACTGTGTCATTCTGAAGACACCACTATCAAAATGTAGGAGAATTCTAGGCTAGGTACCAAACACAGCATCCAAAAAAATGATATTTTTCATGCAAAACTTGGAACCTTTAAGGATCCTTCCTGTTATTTTTCCCATCTATCACTCATTAGGGAGCTCACTTGGGAGCACATTGCAACTAGAGCAGCCTCATCTCAGGAAGAAAATACCTCTTGGTCATTATTTCAGGCCCCACCAATGTTCAGTAGATGCTGCAGAAAGCATGCCAGGGAAATAAAACACTTTTTGAAAAGCCAAAACCCAAGGCACCAGCTACACAATGTCTTTCTCATATTTTATTCACTCAGAAAGTATCTGGGCCAAAAAATCTGCCCTCAGACCTGAGAGCACAGAATTCATTGGTCACTTTAATGTCAGTATCGGAGGAAAAATGTGATCCTCTTTTTTTTTTTTCCTGGAGTGACACAGGGCTGCTTCTCTGTGCAGCAATTAAAGGTCCAGTCCAAATTTCTCACTGGATAGTTATGTGAACCTAAAAACAAACCGGACATTCATCTTAGGCCAACTCCTAGCAGCACTGCTTCTCTTTGTGGAGGATATCTGATCATGCTGAAACGAGAGAGAATTTCAGTGTAATGCTTTCCTGAGCATGGAAAACCATCCAACCTCCCCTTTTCCTCTCTCCTACATGTTGTCAAATCACAGCTCCAGTTTGGGTACACACGGGTTTCTGAAGTGCTTCTATAAAACGAACAGGAAAACCAGAGCTACATTTCTTTTCTAATCATTTAAACAACTCTTTTAATCCCAAATAATGCTTTTTGTTCCATCAAGGCACGCTTAGTCTCTTTAATCAAAGCTGAAGAGAATAGGTAACGTGGAAGCAGATGCTGGACAGCTGAAGAGAGCAGTCTGATATACCATAAAATATTGCTGTTTTCAGATTAGAACCAAGTTATAATGACAGGTGAAACTTTAAAACTTTAACAGGTGGATCTCCCTTTGCTGCTGACTGATGCAAAAAGAAAAAAAAAAGGAAAAAAAAGAGAGAGGAAAAAAATCCCTGAACAATAGCCAAGGTATTCTGCTCCTTCAAAACTACCTCCCTTGTCACCTTCATTGACATTGTCTTAAAGAAATACAGGTTTTTTTGGTTTTTTTTTTGTCTCTTGCAACATTTTCCTGGCCTTATTTTTCAACAGAATCATGAATTTCACGGGGCTTTCCACAGGGCTCATTGCTTATGAAGAGCTGCCAAGAAACACACTTAGGCTTTTCTGTAGCCTTCCCCACGTCTCAAAACGAAGCCAAAACAACAATAGGGCAATAAAGATGACTTTTACACACAGTTTAATAATCATCTATCTTTTTTCCGTTCTGTGCTGTCATGAGAGCTATTTATTTCATGCCCCATTAGACTTTTAAAACCAGGATCCAAGCTACACTATTCCTCCCTAATCAGTAAAAGAGACGCTGGATGCCGTAATAGTATTTTACTTATTTTATCTTTAAGTGAAACTGCAGTTCTGAAAAGACAATGTCGAGCACCAATTTGCAACCAATGAGTTCAACGATTTTTGTTTGTTCCATGTGTCAGTTGGGTGATACTTTGTTGTAATATACTGACAAAACAACACAGAAAATATCCCCGTCCTTAACGCAAGAGAAGCTTTAGTAGGGCATGCACGACTGGCAGTAAATATGCTGTTGAGAATTTCACAGTATTACTTGAGAAAAGGAACGTGCTTATGGTGAAGAAAGGATGGAGAAAGCCTGGCCTGTGTCCACAGCATGGAAACTTTTCCAGGCTGCATAGGGTGAGTGGTTAAATGGTGTGTTGCAACATTCTGAACTCTGCCAGGTAAGTCTGAATGGAACTCGTCTCTTTGCTGCTAATAAAAAACACTGTGCTGTTTTTCTCATAGGAGATTACTCATTTTATATCTAATACATTGTATTGGAAGAAATGTTTTCTGTGTTTTGTTTTCCCCTTCTCTCTGTTCAGCCATTAAAAAGAAATCAGTGCCAATTGGAAGTTTCAGAACACTGAACCTAGCAATGGTTGGGTGGAACAGTCAGGGTGTTCCTCCAAGGAAGTAATTCGGTAAGGAATGTTGTTCAGTAAGGATGTTTGATGAAAATGATTTTAGGCTCATCTAAGGAAATAAAAAAATATTTTTTTCCTGTAAACTATTTCAACTTGCAATGAATAAATGAGAAACTCTGTGAAAATCCTTCAGCAGCAAATGCTATCATGTTAGATACAAAAACCATGAAAGACATCACCTGAAATGCACTGTAGCAGAGTAAATTCTGCACGATCACTGAAGTTTGCTCTTGCTTGACAAACACTGCCCACAATACTTGGCAGGCAAAGAGTTACTTTATGCTTTTTATCCTGTCTTAATCATTAAAAACTCCCAAGTTTTCACTTAAGTTTTTCACCTGTTAGGTGGGAACCCTTAAGTTCAATTCCACACTGGGATTCCCACAGTGGCTTGTTTTTCAGATTCAAGGAGCAATTCTCCCTAACCTTAGGGTTCAACAAAGGGAGAATGGGTAAAACCAGATCTGGGCAGGGAAATAATGATCCTTTCACTGTTTCAGAATCTCAAAGAAGGGATGTGTTCTATGCACTGCTGAAGCATGAAAAACCATATTCAACATCCCAAATGCCACACAATACAGTGTGGGAAACATTAACTGAACCAGACAATTTCCAGTGCCCCTTCGAGGTGGTGACCTGCTTAAAGCATTATTCCTCAGAACCACAGTGTCTGGAAAAGATCTTCACTTTGCTGGGCACCCTACATTTTTGAGCTGTATTTATTCATATGGATGTCTTCCAGTTGTTTGGAATCATCTGAGGATCAGTTCAGCTATCCACACAATCTAGTGCAGCAAGTCACACCTGAGATGCCACACATTCTCTGAGATGTGTGACTCAGATTCTCTGAGATGCCACACATTCTCTGAGATGTGTGACTCAGATTCTCTGAGATGTCTTTCCTGGGCTGGCAGAGAGGACACTGGACATGCTGTGGATTCCTGCTGGTCTGTGCAGGGGGTGGGGAATGGGGCTGGAGCCTGTTAAAAATGCTTTGCCTCCAGCACTCCTTCCTCCTGACTGTTCCCTGCTCCAGAACTCCCATGGGATACAGTCTTTCATGTTCTCCTTCAATGGGGCCCCTTCCCTCAGGCTGCAGCTCTCCAAGAACTGCTCCAGCCTGGGTCCCTTCCATAGCACACAGCTCTTCAGGAGCTGACTGATTTCCTTGTTTCCCACTGTGTTTCTTGACAGACTGGATTTAATGACTCTCAGATCCCGTTTGAGGATGAATTCACTCTGCTCATCCTAAAGGACAGCAGTAGCTGAATTCCATTTTCTTACAGACATGCTGTGTCCTGATGAACAAGGAGGAATTCTCTGGGATATCTTATGCCACAAACATGACACTTCCCATTCTAGAGAGGGGAGTTTGACTAGAGGAGATCCTGGAGCTGAGCACTCCAGCACAGCAGGACACCCACACTGAGGCTGAAGACAGGCTGCAGCACTGCCAGCTGCTGTGCTATTTCCTCCCAGTATGGTCAGATAAGAGTCCAATCTGATAGCAATGGCATGTGGTTCTCTCTTCATAAAACAAGCTTAGGCTCTTGAACAAAGCCCAAACTTCCAGGTCTTCCAGCACTTCTCATTCCCAGTTACACAACTGGGAAACGTGGGCGCCTTTTTGTGTTTCACACAGAAAGCAAGTACACTTCACATCTGCCAAGTAACTAAAACTGAGAAACTTCCATGTAAGGCAGGACTTCTTCAAATAAAAAGGAAGAAAACACACTAAACTCTGCCCACAATTTTCTCTGTCTTGAGGAAACTATGGCTGAAGTTCCAAAATTTAAAAGGAGTTGATAGCTAAGTACTTGTTCAAGCCTTCAGCATTTATTAGGCAGTGCAGATCCCTGTGGAACCACAGAGCTGAACCACACCACCTCAAACCTCCCTGTTCCTGTAGCAAAAACTGGGGGGGGGAAAGCAGCTGCAGTGCCAGGACCCACCTCAGGCTGTCCAGGGCTCACTGGCTGGCTCAGGGACAGAGCCACAGGCGTGTCACCCGGGTGACACACCCGCCAGCCATGGGAGGGCATGGAGGGACAGCCACCAGCCATGGGAGAGCTCCATCAGCACACAGGGACAGCCACCAGCCATGGGAGAGCATGGAGAGACAGCCACCAGCCATGGGAGAGCTCCATCAGCACACAGGGACAGCCACCAGCCATGGGAGAGCTCCATCAGCACACAGGGACAGCCACCAGCCATGGGGGAGCTCCATCAGCACACAGGGACAGCCACCAGCCATGGGAGAGCTCCATCAGCACACAGGGACAGCCACCAGCCATGGGAGAGCATGGAGGGACAGCCACCAGCCATGGGAGAGCTCCATCAGCACACAGGGACAGCCACCAGCCATGGGAGAGCTCCATCAGCACACAGGGACAGCCACCAGCCGCGCACAGGGAGCTCTCCCCGGAGCTGCTCTCCCCAGAGCCGCTCTCCCCGGAGCTGCTGAGCTGCTCTCCCTGGAGCTCTGTGGCTGCCCTGGGTGCCTGGCTTGGCCAGACAGAGTTACCACAAAGGGACACTCCAGGAAAAGGGCCCGGAATCACTGACAGGACCTGGGCTCTCAAAGAGCTGCAGAACTCTCAGATACCATCTACCACAGCACCACGAGGTCCCCTAAGGTAAAACAGACCTTAGCCTTCTCTTCCAAACACATCAAACCAGAAATAGTTCCTAGCTTTGTTTTATTACTATTTATTTTGAGAGAGATTTTTTTTTTTCAGTGATACAAAATGCTTGCAGTTTTTCCCAGGGAAGCAAACTATTTTAAAACACTTGCTCCTGCCCTCTCTCTGCCATGGGTTACTGTGTATTTCAGTAAAGACCTATTTTCAGTAGTGGAAGCCACTAATTATTTTTTTTTAGGTTTCAGAACAAAGAGGTTGAGGGCATTGTTGAGGCTTTTTAGGATCTTTGGCGAATAGGAATACATTTCCTAGTTGTTTTTTTTTTGGCGTGTAAGTGCTACATATTTCTGCTCCTGCTAAAATCAGACAGGAGGAGGAGAAGTCACAGCAAACAACAAAACCAAATAAACTAGCAGGCAAAGCACCAAAGCATGCAAAGCACCCAGGGCATGTTTGGTGCAGCCCATTTGTTGCTCTGTACATGTCTGGACCCCTCTGCACGTGGAGGCACAGAGGGCAGTGAGGACAGGGTGTCTTTGGAGGGATGAGATTCTGTGTGTGAGTCTAGCAGTAGGAGCAGAGCAGTGATGGTCTGAAGGAGCTCTGTAACAGAAGTGAAAGGAAAAAGGAGTGGAAGGGAAAAGCTCTCTGAATTTTGCCCTACATTCCTACACCACAAAGCTGAAGGGAAAGCACAATGTTTGTGTCAATAGCTGGAGACATGCTACAGCCAAAAAGGCAGAGATTAGGAAAATACAAAAAGAACAAGAACCAGGGTGACTGATCTAATGCAAATCCTTCTCTTTTGATGTCCCTATGAATGTTTCTTTTTGAAGGGAAGGAGAGCCTACAGAAGTGTAAGGAGCAGCTGTAAACCACCAAAAGTCCAGGCAGGTCATAAACCAGCCCCAGACCCCTCAGAGCTGGCTGGATTCGGGTACATGGTTGTCCTGGAGGAATTACATGTTTATAATTTAGCTTCAGGTTTAAAATAACCAGTTGGGCAGAGGAAAAATAAGACACCAGCTGACAATTAAAGCCATCAGGACTCTACTACACAGCATGAGTGTTGGTTTGGTTACTTAAATACAGGCAACAAATATTGAAAATATTTTTTAAGGATGGTGAGGAAACGTGGTGATGGTGGGTACGGGTTTGAAGCTTTTTTTATGGCATTCAGCTGTCTGCCTCCTCTCAGTTTTGTCTTCTATAACTTGCATTTACTACTTCATGGCATCCATTTGTAATTCCACATTGTTTTAAAGTTAATAGATGGAAAAAAACTAGGAAGGAGGTTATTGTGTGAGCGTGGGCTGCTTTTTGGTGTGGGTTTTTTCTTTTTTTAAATGAAAGTGAAATGGGGCTGGAGTGTGGGAAATTCCTTCCTCAGCAGTCACTTAACAAATTGGCCATTTTTCATCTACTCTGAGTCGGGGGAAAGACTGTCAAAGAATTTTAAAAGAAAACACTGCAAAATCTTATTAATTGAAGAAAGATTTTTGGCCTTCATTTTTCCAACCAATGAAAGCAAAATTCATGCATCATAATTTGGGATATTGTTCCCTAAAAAGGCTATAACAAGTAAAACCAGGCAGACAGCAGATAGAGCAGGAAAACACTAAGGTATGGAAAAAACCAAAGCCTGGATACTGTGACTCTGTCAATAGTCAAAATTTTCAACACATTCATTTTTAATTTGTATTTCATTTAGGAACATAAGATTTACTATCATGTTTTAACCATTACTCAACTAAGCCAAGGGGGACCCTAACTGTTTCTTACAGAACAACATACAGACACACTCTTGGATCTTCTTCCCTGCATTTAGACTGGTTTTTGTGTTACAGCATACATTTGTTCTATAAATGCAGAGTTTACTGAAATATCACTGCAGTGTTACCAGCACTGTGGCACCCAAGAGCACAGGAGTGATGAGGGATTCAGGGGAGAAAAGCAGGAACCTGCAATAACTGAGCTGGGCACCTCTAAGCTCAGGTTACTGCCAGCATCCCAGGCTATCAGTGCAGAAACAGCTCCAGTGCAAGCCACACCACTCCTGACTGAACGTGGGGGTTCACTACAGCTGAGAAATCCCATTTGTACATAGAACCCACAGCTCTTGCATAATTACACTGATAAAAATGCATAGTCTGGATTTGTTCAACAACGAAACCCAACCAGTCAACTTGTCAAAGAAATTTCTATTTTCCACACAAGTGTTGGTGAGGGAAAAAAAGCAAAAAAAAAGAGCTTACTCTGTCTGTCTACTACTTGTTAACAACAGAACTAAGGATAATATTTGGGTACAACATAAAGAAGTATCACCTACATTCTCTGTCCTGCTAGATACAGCCTGGCTGTGGATGTTTGTGTCCTCTGAGGCATTGAGAGATCACTGTCCCCCAGACTATCTCACAGGAAAATTGCTTCCCTGGACTGTGCCCCCTGCCTTTCTTTGCTCATCCACACACAGATCAAATCCACACACTTGGCAACGCTGGAGCACACACGGTTTGGTAACACAACATTTAGCACATCCAGCACCAGAGAGAGGCAGGTACCTCAGCCCACAGCTCTGAGCACAGGAATGAGCATTCCTGACCCCTGCAGTGATCTGCTTTCTCTCTGAACTCTCGGCCTTCACACTCTGTGCAGCACTGAACTCATCTGCACCTACTTTTTCTTTTGTTTTTAATAGATACTGCCATAGTAGTGTCAGCTATTCCTTCAGCACAAGAAGAGAATATACATAGAGATGGCCTGATGTCACAGGAGACTTCAGTCCAGCTCTTTGGTCAGTAGATCCCTCTCTTTCCAGCTCAGACACACAAACCATTTCAAGGTGTGCCTTCATGACTTTCCTCTGTGCTTCCATGGCATTCCCTCCACTTCTGTTCAGGCAGTTGAACAACTTCACACGATGCCTCATTTCTTGTGTTTGGGTTCGACTCGTAAGGACTCTCCAAACATTTCTCAGGTTTGCTTGGCTTGTGTGTGCTTTTGTTTGGCTGATGGCTTCAATTCTTCCAGCCATTTTATGCTGCTCCCTGTGCTGCTCTGAGGCCAGGGGTAGCTCTGAGGTAGCTCTGAGGCCAGGGGTAGCTCTGGCTGAGCCCAGCCAGCTGCACTGCAGTCAGTCCTTCCAGGTTTGATGAAACATCCCCCTCCAAAATGGAGGTAAAGCAGGTTAAGGCAATTCTGGTACCACAGTTCACCAAACTCTTCCTATTTTAAGCAACACAAACTATTGTAACCCTTCAGATTCTAATTTAAGCAACACCCTTATTTTTTTTCAATCTTTTTCACCTATGATTAATTTTGTATTTCCTGGAAGTATTTCCTTATTTTCTTCAAGAATTAATTTTTTTTTAAAATTGTAATCAAACTTATTGCCTGCACTATGATTGCACATGCGTATTGTATTGTATATGTTGTTGTATATGTTGTTGTGGGTTGTATATTATTAGCCACATGGCAACAGTGAGGTCTGGTATTTGACAAACTCCTGCTAATCAGCAGAGGCACAGCACAGACAACATTCAGGTAAAAAAAAAAACCAAAGCCAAAAATAGACAAAGCAAAACTCACTGGAAGTTGAGTAAAAATATTTCAAAATTCACTCTGAAGTATATCACATGAGTTCCCTAGCCATTATCCAGATGGCCATTTGAGAAGAAATCCCAATCTAGTTCTTTCCTACCTTTATTGTCTGGGGAAAAAAAAAATTCTGCAATAACCTTGTGGAAAGGAAAGTGCATTTGCATATATGCTGGATTCAGTTCCTTACTGGATATGCCTTTTCTTGGCTGGTCAAATCCATTTCCTGTTGTAAAAGTAAAGACTCTGCCTCCCTGCATTCAGTTCTGTTAGAAACCACCCAGGAGTAGCTGACATAAACAGTGCACAAGTAAGCACAATGGGCTCAACATCCTACAAGCAAAACTCTTTACTCTGCTAAGCTGAATTTTTTTAGGTTTTGGCAGAAAAATCATTTTAGAGACCCAATAAATGTACATTTGAGTCATAAGGCTTTTCTCAGCTGAAGATTTACATGGGCCTCCTTTGTATCAGCCACAAAAGTATTTTAAGAGTTTGGAAATTCTAGAAGCTTTCCTCCTGCTCTACTCAGCCACTCAAGCTTGATCCTCATTAAATCCCCTGACATGTAATATATTCCAGCATACAAGAAGCCCTTCATTGCTCTTCCATGCTCAGAGGTAATAAGCCCATTTCAAAGGCTGGAGCAGGAACCCCTGCAGGTGTTTCCTCACCCTCCATGCTGAGCCAGGAGGGCTGGGCTGTGTCAATGAGTCCACAGAATGCTCCAGAATGGCTCGAGCAAAACCATTTTTGGATTCCACTTAGGAGAGTCCCTGCTCTCACAGAAGGTTTAGGAGGGGATTTATCTGCAATGCAGGACAGTACTGGGGGCACTCATCCCATCTCTAACTCCACCAGCAACCCCTGTGACCACGGACCCAGCAGCTGCCCCTGCTCCCTGACCTGGCTCACACTGAAGACAGCACCTGAGCCTGCAGCCTCTTACACAGCCTCTGCTCACCCCCTTGGGAATGGAGAGCAGAAATTCAGCAGCACATCCTCAGGATCACTGTGTTTAACACATGCAGAGCCCTGGGATCTCAGGTGAAAGCCATGCCCAAGGTTTTCCAAGATTCAGGACAGGTGCATATCAGGCTCAGCTCAGTACTGAGAATGTGCATGCTGAAGTAGACACTTCTCTGATCCCTTAAATACTGTTTTTTAATGTATTTTACAATGAGACATCAGTATTTTGACTCAGAAAAGTGGCCATGTTTGTGAGCACATACATTGCAGTATTAGCAGAATTAACATTTTTCCAGGAAGAGATTCAGATTTTTTAGAAGGGGACTAGATTTTCAGTTGATTATATGCTGATGCAGTAAATAAACACAAATTTGGACCCTTCCCTTCGGGCACTTCTCATGGATTCCTGTTCTCTGGTTGGGGCCCTTTCTTACCTGTGTAATTAGGAGGGCAGAGACACACATAGTTGTTGATCCCATCCACACACGTAGAGTTATTCTCACAGTCATTATCTTCACAGTCATCTGGGTTTATTTCACACCTCTCTCCCTCATACCCAAGAAGACAAGAGCAGCTTTGGAGAAAGAAAGAAAGAAAAAAGTTAGCATGGATCTAAAGGGAGAGGAGGTTTGAGGTACAAAACTGAAATTAAAACATATAAAAGTCAGTTGGAGCCAAATTCACTGCTGCTGTGAGGCACAGAGCAATTTAACCCCATGTCTTTGGTCAGAGATGCAGTCTGATGGTTCCTGGGATCATGCAATTATTTACATGAGACAGAAATCTCCTCAGGAGCCAGGCTCTGCCATGCTCCCTTTGCTTCTCTATTGATAACTCTGGCCCTTAGCTGAAGGAAGCAACTCCAGGGCAGGAGAGTAAACATTCATCACAATATTCAAACCCTTGGCCTCCCTGTTAATGTTTTTGTGAGAATGTGGACATCTGCCTGCTGAGGGCTGCACAATCACAGGACAGCTTGGCAGCTCTCAGACACCTCGGTCTCTTCAAAGAGCAGCAGCTTGAGTTGAGTTTACAGACATGAGCATTTTCTTCTCATTACTACTCTGTCACTTGTCCAAACAAGAAATATTTGGGAATGATTGCTTTTACAAGTGCTGTAAGACTTCAGCTCCCTCAACATCTATTTGGAGAAGAGCTGATGATGCCCAGACAGTTCCACTAAAACACAGACCATGGCAGACCTAGCAATGGTTCTGTAAGGATGTGGCACTAGTGAAGAATAATTGCACCAGACATTTTATCTCACAGGAGTGTGATGTATGGTCCCTAGAGAGAGGATAGCAAACTAAATGGCTGAAGAATGGCTTGATTTTTTTTCAATCTCCATTTCCTCTCTAGATCTAGAAGCTACAGTTACAAACAGAACCCTTATATTTTAAACTATTGGTAAGTGATGAAGAGGCGGAGGCCAGGGTTTCCTAAAAGAGAGTCTAAAAACAGGAGTTAAGTGCTCCAGTAGTAGCAGGGGCTTCTGAGGAGCTAGCAATGATATTTGAAATGTCAGTTTTGAAGTGCCAGCATTGCTGTTCAGTAGTCACAGAAAGGGCTGTTGGAGTCCCAGTCCAAACTACACATTCACTCTGCTGTTCATTTCCTTTCTTATGCAGGCTCTGGTGGCAGAAAAGGAACTGAACAAATAAAAAGCACTACTGATTGATGAGGATGAAAACCAGAAAGCACTACAGCAGTCACACTAATTGCCATCCACTGCATTTGGAAGCCAGGAGCATTTCCAAGGCAGACAGAGCTGCAGGGTGCTGTGTTCAGCTCTGATGGACAAAGAGGACCTGAGGTGGCTGTCCTGCTTTATGCAGGGGTCATGGGCTGGAGATGGGGAAAGCCCTGGGGAAAAAGAAGCTCTCCAGAATCTGAAGAAAGCTGCAGGACTTTCCCTTCCCTTCCTCCTGTGTACCACAGCCTGAGCAGAGTGCAGAGACTGCCAAGGAAGGGATGGCACAAAGCTCTGCATCCACCCTCAGTAGTCCCTGGCTGGATCATGAGGGTTGGGTGAGATTCCTCATGATGTGCAATCTCAGAAAGGAGTAACAAAGAGGAGAAAAAATGGGAAGGGATTGTGTCTTGGCCACCACAATGGTAAGATCTCCCAGATGGGTACAGAAGAGGGACAGTGGTCACATTCAGAGCCATCTTCATTCTGCAGGGGCCATCCACAGGTCATAAGGGTTAGAAAACCTCCACCATGAATAACCAAAACCAAACTCCTCCAATAAATCCAATTTAGGGCACAATAAATCAATAAGGCATATTTTCTTTTCCTGTCTCAAGCTCATTATTGCTAATAAAACATGTCCTCTTGCTGACCCAGAGCCAGAGGATCACAGGAGGCAGAAAGAAGAGCTGGCACACCATCTTTTGTGGCAATGCAAGTGTCAGGGAGGGGGTTAAAGCCATCTCATTAAATACATTGATACATTCATCATGTCTTGCTTTTTGATTACAAACCCCCATTTTCAGGGGTTTGGAACTTGGTCACAAAAATATGCTCCAGGCTGCAACTTGGAAGACAAGGTCTCAGTTTGGGAACAGAAATTTTTGTCTCCATTTAAAGAAAAGCAACAAGAGTTGCTTTGTGCTGGTGATTTTTTTTTTTATGTGAACATAACACCATTTTCCTTTCACAAAAGGATTGGGACAGCTTGGATGTATGCAATTAAAAATGACATTATTAAACACTATCACAGTAATGGCTCACAGTGGAGTTACCATTAGTAACAATTCATTTGGGATTGTGAACATAAATTGCTCAGTGTTAGGACACATTCCATACTCTGGGAAATGTCAGAATAATTGATGACATTTGGCTACTGGTCCTTATGCAGTGTAGGGAGTCATTACATTATTGCTTACGTACAATTCTTTGTTTTGATTTGCATTCAAATGTACCAGATATGAGGCCTGAAATTAAAAGATAAAACATACAACTTGGGACCTGGATTGAACCACATGTTGAAAGAATTGCAGTTTGGGACCATTTGCATGTATTCTCCCAGAAAAAGCTTAGAAGAAAAATGAAGTCTGCTGAGTGACTGGAAGGTCATCAAACTTGGGTTCCAGCTGACCGAGGGAGAAAATGAATTCCAGAGGCAATGATGAAAATGTGCAGTGACTCAGTAGTGAGGCAGTGTGAGACAGCATTTCATGTGGATGTTGGAAACAATGGAGCCATGCAGCAGACAACTGTTTCCTGAGTTCCTGTGTTTTAATAAAAGTCCAAACTCCCTGCTCCTCCTGTTCGAGGATTGGTGTTGTGTTTTCCCATAAAGAATTACATAACATCCCATTATCCTCATGAAGTTTCAAGGGAACACAAATGGCAACATTTTGAAGTGAACTTTTAGACTCAAAGCATTTTGTAAGTTTTTTTTTAAGCTGGCAATTTTTAAAGTTTACTGTACTAGATTTTTTAAACAAACTCTAATGAAACAATTTAGCATCTGTTTATTAAAGTAGATATCCATACAGTATGTCAAGTTTCAAAAAAAAATTAGCTTTTAAATAGATTTAGTAAATTCTTTCAGGAATATTACAATTTCATGGTAAAGATGCCTTTTATGTCTAGATCCCAATGGAGAAGCCTGTAAGTCTGGAAGTGCAATGTTTTTCCTTGAACAAGGCAGAATTAACACTAGGCAGTTAATCAGTTCCAGGATTTTACATTTATGAGGGCACTTACAGTTTGTGGAAAATGCTAAAAAAAGCGATCTGGGAAACGGAGGGGGTTTTATATGGGGAAAAGTTAAAATAACCCAGAGCCTCTGTCTCCCAGCACCGCAGGTTAGCGGAGATCAGCTGCTGCCTGTGGGGAAGTGCAGCAGAGCTGACAGCTCTGCTCCTGCCAAAGCCCCCTTCCACATGTGCTGAACCACCAGGACGTGTCTCACTGGCCATCTCTTTTATCAGCCTTAATAAGTGACTTTTTGGGCAGCCTTTTGTCAAGGCAGGCACAGGTTAGATTAGAACGAGCAGCTCAAAGGAGGAAGAACTTCCCGTTTCCACTCCTCGGAGCCACCCCGTGTCACTTGTCTGTTCTTCAACACAGAGGCCGCCCCTCCTTGAAGGAAGAGAATATGAAAATTGCTCAGGATTGAAAAAGTGCAAGGGTAGAAGAGGATGGAGTAACTCCAGCTGAACCTTTGCCCTTGGCTGTCCCACCAGGATCTGCTATTGCAGCAAACCTGAGCGCCTCAGGCCCTGCTGCTGACAGCCCTTGTGGGCACCAGGCACAGCGGGGGCGCTGGGCTGGAATCTCAGTCATAACTAAGAGTTTCCTGTCTTTGGGGGGAACATCACCACCTTAGCATTATTTCAAATGGTATTTTTTTTTTGTCTAAGGCCACAGAAACTTGAGAGTTAAACAGCTTGGCATTTCATAGGGAGAGAACTTTGGCTTAAGTTTCCTTTTTACAAGAGTAAAGATTTGACAAGTTTGGCAGCAGGGCTTGTGTATGAATATATTTCCCTAGGGAAGGGAATATACAGAAGATATAATTTCTTTTACAGGCCACACAACAAAAAAAATCCAAGGAGGCCTCTCATGAAAATGTTTCTGACATCCACTTCCTCACAGCACATAATGTAGGGCAGTGTTTTCCCATCCTGGTGAACACAATTTATATGCACATAGCTCTGACTGCTGCCATCCACTGGAGAGACTTCCCAACAAAAAAATCCCAACCCAACCAACCAAATTCAATCTCAAAATGTTTCTGTATCTTGCTTGTCACTGACTGTTCCATCTCCACACCACATTTCCCTAAGCCATGCTAAAGTTCCACAGTTCTGCAAAGCCACAGAGGTTGTGGACTGACTGAATTAAAAACAAGGAGAAAATGGAGCAATGCATATGCTGAACATTCAATTTGATGCAGCGGGATTTTGATGAGGTATGGTTTTATGTGTCTTTTATTAGACCAACTGAAACTATATAAATAACTATAAAAGCAGAATCCTTCCCTAAAAAGCCTCAAATGTTGTTCAGCAACAAAACCACCCCTGCAGTTTTATAAAGGATCTCAAAAACAATGCTCATTTGGAACTGAAGCAAAGCCTCTGAAATAGTAAAATTCATTCAATTCGTGAGAGAAATTCAGAAGTAGATCTCAATTCAGGTCATTGAAAACTCTTTATCTACTACCACAGAACAAAACAAAAATGCTACAGAAAAACCCAAACCAAAATATATGTTGAAGGCTCTCATTCTAGTATTATGGATATTATAAAATGTTTTACTACTACATTTTTAGTATCAGCTATATTTTTGAAAAATGGGTACTGAGTGACAACCTCCAGATATTCTAATTTGGTGCAGTTTTACAGTGGCACAAGCTGGGAAAAGCTATGTACATGAGTGACCAGAAAGGAAAATGAGCTGAAGACCATCAGACCATCAATTCTCTCAAACAGAAACTGAACCTGAACTTTTACTCCAAAAATTGCTGGGCCTGCTAAAATCTGAATCAAGAGGAGGCAGATCAGATCAGAGAATGGTTTCACCAGAAGTGGTTTTCACACAGAAGTGTGTAGGGAGCCTGTTGAGCAGCAGGACCACTTGGACATGCTGTGAGCTGCTGAGTCTCCCCCTCCTCTCCCACACCACGACCCTGCAGACACATCCTGGCTCAGGAGTGTCACAGGTGCTCCAGCTGAGCCCTGAACTGCCCCTCATGGACATGGGGCCACGTCTGCTCCTGTTCTCCTCGCTGGAAAAGCCCCAGTTGCTGTTCATTATGGAGCCCGACAGTGTCTCCTCATCCCCATCAACCTGTGCTTTTCCACTGTAACACCACCAGTGTCCTGTGATGTGCTGCATCTGCTTCTGGAAGCAGGGAATTCCTGAGGGTGGGCACAGAGAGAAACATTGGGGCATTTCTTCTGTTTACTGCTTCTTCTTTTGCAAGAAACAGCATAAACATGGAGCAGCAAATCTATGAAAATTCTAGCAGGTCTTTTTTAAAAAGAAACTTCCAATCAACCTGAATGAAAACGAGTGACCAAAGCCTCAAACTTGTATTTTCTTAGCTGAGAAGTAGAGCCTGCAAGCAGTACAGATCTCCCAGCTATCTCATTAAAATTTCTGGACTTCTCTAAGAGTATCCCCACCTATGCTAGACCTTTGTTGTCTGGGCAAACTGAAATCCACAATATCCAGCTGCAGAGGTTATTCTCCTGCAGGCACAATGCTTAAGATGTGCTCCCCGTGCTTTTTAATTGTTTCTTTAAAGCCTGTTTGTCTGCAAGATTCTTCAGTATGAAAACATTTTGGGTCTGGCTGTCAAGCAACAGATGCTCACTCACAAACACAAAAACAGCTTAGATGTGAGACTGAAATGCCCCAAAGAAAATTAGGATGCAGATAACACAATGCAGAACACAGAGAACGCTCAAAAGCTCTTAAATGTATATTGCATTATGGGGAAATAAGGAGGCCTGTTTCACAGGAAACAATATGTCACACCAATGGAACCAAAGCAACACTTTAGTATGGCAAATAGAAATGCCACATGCAGCAGTTTCTATAAAGAAGCCATTACAGTTCATTAATGCAAAGCAGAAACACATTAAATTTTATCATCTCGTTTTAAATGAACTTTGTGCTACTACCTGAATCCATCTTTATTTGCCTCCGTGAGGTGGCAGGTCCCTCCATTCTGACATGGATTCTGAATGCAGGAATTAATGGGCACACTGCAGTCTCGACCCTATTTGGGAAAATTCAAAAGAAACAAGGTTAGTAAGACTCATGCCATCTGAATCAGTGTCTCTTGTTCCTTCACTCTACTTGTGGCACCACTTACAAGAGGTTTGGGGTCTTCAGACCCATGACATCACCTAATGTTCTTTATTGATGATCAGATTTATTCATGATTTTAGTGAGAATTTGGCAGGGCAACTGCTTTATCCAATGGGACTGGTGGGTATCTCAGTATCACTTCAGGTTCAAGACTGTAATGAACTCTTTCACTGGAGTGCTTTAAGGAAACAGCTGTTTTCACCATCATGCTAACACACTTTGCTGTTAGTTACCATGCAAGGAACCACTCAGGACCAAAGGTAAGCAGAGGGCCACACACAGCCAGCACAAGCCCAGGTGGAGCCAGCACTCACCAAGTGCATTTAGCAGGCACTCAGTTAAACCTGCAGCACAGGCTGCTCATTGCCTGAGTCAGAACCCACGGGGAGAGGCCCTTTGTGTGCTGGGAGCTGAGTTTGAATTCCTGCACAGAACACACCCAGGTTTCATAATTGACTCAGCTCCATTCTTTAAGATTGCCCTAGAACCTCAGTTCCTACTGAACCTCACAGCTTGAGCAATCTCCACTGCTACTGACTTTTTACTTGCCCTTCAAGGCATAAACATATTTCTCTGCTCATTTTATTCTGCTGATTAGGGCAAGCTATTTTTAAAACTGGCAAATACACTGAAGAGCTTGGTTTTGCTTTTCAGTTACTGACACAGCAGGGTGGAGTAAAGCCACCCAAAAACCTCAATACTCAAAGGATCTGAGCAATCACAAGAAGTTCAAGAGATCACTCTGCTCTTCCTGCAGAAGATCTTGCTAGCAGTGGACCTCTGCCAGCTCATCTACTGGGAAGCTGGTAGATTACTGCAGTCAAGAGGAGAAAAATATCTTGGGAGATACAGCAATTCAGTCCAGGTAGCTGGTTTTTTGTCTTAATTTGTCTCTAGAGTGCTTATCTTGAAACTGGTGCAGCCTCAATTAAGCCTAACCAAGGCATAAAAAACCCAAATCAGCTCATGAGTGTGAACTTTAGTAAAGGGTTCAATTGATCTGGTGTGTCCATTCCTGGTGCTTGGCTCTTCCTCACGTGTCCTGTGGGTCAGTCCTCCAAATACCACTGAAATCTTCAGTGCTTTGCAGTTGGCAGGACACGTGGCCATCATGTGAAGAACACAGAAGTCATTGTGAAGAAGTGAGGCACACTGATTATCACAGAATCCCTAGGCTGGAAAAGACCTACAGGATCAACCCAACCTTTGACTGATCCCCACTATGACAACCAGACCAGAGCACTGAGTGCCACACACAATTGGTTCTTGAGCACCTTCAGAGATCACTCCATCACCTTCCTAGGCAGCTCATTCCAATGCCTAGCAACCACTATCAGTGAAGAAATTTTTCCTGATAATCCAGCCTGAACCTTCCCTGGCACAGCTTGAGGGCATTTCCTCTTGTCCCATTGCCAGCTGCCTGGGAGCAGAGCCTGACTCCCACCTGGCTGAACCCTCCTGTCAGGGTCTTGGAGAGAGTGAGAAGGTCCACCTGAGCCCCCTTTTCTCTAGGCTGGGCCCCAAGATCCCTCAGCCACTCCTTGGGACTGTCCAGACCCTTTCCCAGCTCCATTCCCTTCTCTGGACATGCTCCAGCCCCTCAATGTCTTGCAGTGATGGTGGCCAGAACTGGACACAGCTCTCGAGGTGTGGCCTCACCAGTGCTGAGGACAGGGGGACAGTCACTGCCCTGGTCCTGCTGGCTTGTACTTGTTTCTGTTATCTGTACCTATTTCTGGTACAAGCCACGTGCCACTGGCCTTCTTGCCCACCTGGGCACGTGGAGTCATGTTCAGTCTCTGGAGACCTGCACCTCCTGGTCCCTTCCTGCCCGGCAGCTTTCCAGCCCCTCTGCCCTCAGCCTGGAGCTGCAAGAGCTGTTGTGACCCAAGGACAGGCTCCCTTGCAGAGCCTCATACCGTTGGCCTCCAGCAATATGTATATATATACATACATTATACTTTTTCTATTATCATTTCATCCAACACCACAGAGGATATTGGTTAACAAAGCTGTATTTCTTGAGGCTCTCTCTCCAGCATTCCCCAGAGTGAGGAGACGCAGCTTTGAATTTTAAAATTTCTGCAAATACAAGGAAAAGAGGGACAGACTTCTCCACGGCTGTACCAGAAGGGAAACACTTCCAAAGGACAACAGAGAGCCCTGGCCGCCCCGTGCCTTGCTGAGTTCATCCCCCGCAGCAATGCCGGCAGCATGCATGGTACTCACCCGAGGCCTGGCACAGAGGCTTCTGCTCCATCCGTGCTCCGTGTGCCAAGCAGCCTGTCCCTCTCCATTTGAAACCCCCAGTCCCCAAATGTCTCAGGCAAGAATTGGGCCGGTGCCAAGGGAAGCTCATGCAGGTTTTATTTTGGCACCGTGTGCCCGCAGCGCTCTGCGGATGCGAACCACGGAGCGGTGACACCGACCCGCTCCCGCCCTGCTCCAGCACTGCCCTGCTCTCGTCCATCTGTGCCCCGAATCCTGGGTGCTCACCTCCTTCTTGCACTGAAGCTGGAAGGTGTTGGTTTTTTACTTTTCCTGTGTCCCTGGAGAATTGATTGTTATAGATACTTCACCAACATCAGCTGCTTCTATCTCGTACAAACTCTTTATCCCTGTATCATTAAAATGTTAAACCCTTGGCAGCCAAGCGCAGCAAGCAGCAAAGCATCTGTTTTTCTGAACGCCATGTAAAACAGTCCCATCATTTCCACTATAATTACTCAGATTAATTTGAACGTTCTTGTAAAAATTTAATAAAGATAAATGTTAAAATGAGAGCAAGGCCCTTTCAGTCTCTTGCACTGGCACATGAAGTTTCGCATGACAAATTCTGCTCTCATTTCTGTACTGAACATGGCTGAATTATTGGCTTCTCGGGCCTCAGGCAGCATGGAAACCCATTAGAATGTGCTGCTGAACCAGACAATTGCAACAATGAGTTGCTATGTGGCTTTAAGAGTATTAGAGTCTCTCTGACTCAGTTTACTCATTGTAATAAATGGGCAAACAACATTAATCCTTCTCTGAGGATTACCTTCTCAGAGCTGACTTTATCAATAGCACACTGCGAGCCCAGAAAACAAGTTCAACTTCTCTAACAAGGAAGTCTTTGGAAAACAAGGAACCCTGAGAGGAGAGAAGCTGCAGAAAAAAGTGGTACTAATAAATCTACAGCAAAGCAAGGCCATTTTATTTCTGTATGAGACTGTCACTACCCAGAAGAGCCTAAAGACATTCTAGAAACATCTTTCAAATGAAAAACGCAATTCTCCAGTCTCAATTTACTGTAAGACTTCTTACTGGAAAAATGGAATTTGCTGTCAAGCATCACTAAAATTAATTTATCTGTGAGTTGGGAAACACTCCTTGAGTTACATTGCCTGGAAATAACTATTGTTACAAAGGAGAATATTGTCTATTTGCTTCAAGACTAAAGAGCCTTTTAATGAGGTCTGAAGCAGAAATAGAGGTGCAGACTTGTTTCAAGGACAGGCAAGAAGATAGGACTGTCTCAGCAATACACAGAAAGAGGATGGAAGTCCCTCTGTGTGCAATATTTTACTTCTAGAGCTTTTTTAGGATACAATAAATTTTTATCTAGTCTGATAGGAAGGTATCAGATCCAAAACACTTTTATATATTTTCTCTCATTTTCTGTAGGAGTGGAAAGGTTTAGGCATTGAAACAGGAAATTTCTGCAACTTATTAGAGAACGTATATCAGAGTCCAGCTGTCCTTTTAAAGCTGAAGCACCTCAGCTGGTCCAGACTTTATCTGGGCTGCTCCAGCTCCATGTTTCAGTGAATGAGAACAGAACTATTCACCATACAGAGAAAGAGTCACTTTTTTGTTTGGAATTACCTGTACTGAGCACTACTGTATCTACAAGCTGTTCCTCAGCACTGCTGTGCCAAATTCCAGCTTTTACAAGGATCCAATACTGGGAACATGATATCATGATCAATAAAACACCCAATAACAAGTAGCAAAACCTAATAAGAACCCTCAGCAGGAAGAACAAGGGATAATACAGTAAAAAAAGCACTCATTTGCCTTGACACTGTTTCAACCACTGCTATATTTTTTTTCAATTAATTGTCAAGAATCAGTACTGTCCATGTAGACTGAGAGTTCCATTCACACCCACGTGGCAGAGGTTTGAACTCTGTCCATCCCAACGTGATGCTTCTCCTGTTTTTATCAGCAGTGGGCACAGATGAGGGGTGGCAGCACAGAGCTCACCACGGGCAGAAGGTGGAAACCTCCTGGTGTATAAAACCATCCCTGCTGACTGCAGGAGAAACGCGACCCAGGCAGCGAGGGAGACACCTGCAGACAGGCAGGAACCTATCCAGCCTCACTGCTTGGTGGACAGGGGTCTAAGACCTCTTTGCAGCTAATTACAGCCCTGCTGAATGACTACAGTGTTTCACAGCACGCTGGAAAAATGAGCTCTACAACAGAAATACCAAAGTTTATTCGACTTGTTAACAACATGCAATGTGCTCATAATAAATTTTAGTTAGATGGTATATGTGGAGAACAGATGGTAGTGTTCGTGTGTTTAGTAAAAATACTAAATGAAGACAAATATAGTTGATAGAGACTTTAAATTAAGAACCAGGAAATTTTCATAAACAACTTAATTATCAAAGTCTAAATACAGCTAAAGCTTTTAGGGAAAACAGACAAAATTACATCTACAAAGACACTGTATTGCACACTCTGTCCTTTACATTCCTAACTGTGGGAGTAATGCATGCACATCCAACTCTCAGTCTCACAAACATTTAAACACTTGTCTTATGGGTTTCCTGGTCAGAAGTTAATAAGAAACCATTACATTAACGGAAAAGGCTTAGTAAATCTTCCACTTCATGACAGGCTGGAAGGAAAATTCACAGAAAGATAACTGAGAAGAACACTGTGTTCCATAAGTATATCCAGGAATGTTGCTCCAACCTACAAGTGTCTGCCAGCTTTAACATTTTGACCTCCTAATCCTGGGAAATGAAGAAGAAATGGACACTTTGAAGAATAAATGCAGCCACTTTGTTGAGCTGTGCTCTGCTCCCACAGAGCGTGGCAAGGATTTGATCAGTTTTCTGAATTATTCTAATCTAGGCTGATGCACACATTTGAGTGTTGCTACACCTGGATGTGCCAGTGGGACCTGCCCTTAAATTCAGACCTGCAAGGTCTAACAGCAGAGAGGAGAGCTAAATGTGGTGTGCAACAGTGATTTCCTAGTGCTTCATACAGCAAAAATGAGATGGGATGGGATGGGACAAGAGGACCCGAGAGGGGGGAAAATCCAGAAGCCATAGAAGACACACACCTAGCACAGAAAGAATTCAGTTTGAACTTTTGAATGCAGCTTTTTCCTTTGAGTTTTACCTCTTTCATGCTTAGTAAAGTGAGAACTTTGATCAAAGGTTTTCCTGAAGCTGTGCCATGCAGCTATCCATTAAGGTATAAACTGATGCTAATTTTGACCTAATAGCATTTTTTACCAGTGACTTCTTTCACCACTTGAAACTTTTATCCCTCTGCCAAAAATAGTCAAAATTGGAGGGTAAATTGAAATTTTCCAGGGCATGAAGGGAATGAGATGTCTCATGAACAACGTTTTATCACATAAACTTCAATTCCACTAGAAAATTAAGCTGGGGAAAAAGAATAAGGCATTCAGCAGTTTTCCCTGTAATAAACACATTTAGCAGCCATAAATACAAAGAAGAAACAAGAAGAATTTTGCATAATTGACCGAGGAAACGCGATACCATAAATTCAGCCTCACAGCCAACACGCTAAGTTACAAGTTTGGTATGAAAAACCCTCTCAAGTTCTATTCATGGCTGTGTATTTCAGAGCCTTTCAAGGCAGAGAAACCCAGTATCTGCTATAATGGGATCATAAAAAGAAGTTTTACATGTACTGCAAGTCTTAGAGCAGTTATGGAAGCTAGCAGGGCATCTGGTGCTAGCTGCAGCATGAGGGACCTGATGGATCCCTGCAAACACAGCTTTGGGAAGGGAATGCTACCAAATAATCAGAGATGTTGTAAACTGTGTGAAGAGTGAAACTAACGTCAAAAAAATTAACTAAAATTCTTTTAAAGGAAGGGCTAAACAGAACAGCATTGGGAAGGAGAGTTATTTTACCAGTGAGGCCATTTGAAACTGATTTCCTGATTGCACTGACACTCAGATACATGCAGGCAGCTGGGCAGCCTGCTGTCCACACACAGCACTGTGAGGCTCTTCAGCAGATCCAGGTGATCCTGTTCTCCTTGTTTATGCTCTTTCTGGCCATGGACACAATGGCTAAGCCTCAGTCTGGAAAAGATGTATCTGATGCTCACTGGCAAGGTCAAACAACTAGAAGAGCTGGCAGGGCCTGTGTTAGATCCATCTGCTCAGGCATATATACAAATTATTTGGCAAGGCACGGAAAATATCACAGCAATTTTGGATCTGACTGCTTTCAGATTGCCAGGTGGAAGTTGAGAGATTTTGATCATCACAAAATCTGTTGTTCACAAAAATCTTGTGACTCCTCCTTCTGAACACAGACCTTACTACAGAGACCTACACCTCGGGGACAAACCCCACTCACACTGGGGATGTTAATTCTTTCTCTTCAGTCACCCATCCCAATGGGGTAATAAAAATCTGCCTTCTGAGGAATTAATTTAACATGAAAATGAATTCTGCCAATTATTTTAACATGAAAAATCAATTTATTTCATCCACCTCTAGTTTGGAATAAAAGTTTTTTTATTATAAATCCAAGTTTACCTGGAACAATCTGATTATTTTTTTTCAGTTCAGCATCTCTGTTTATACAGGTGTACTTACACTGACACATACTGATACAACAGTATGGAGTTTATGAGCCTCCTGCTCATGAACATGAGAAATACTCTTAGCTACATGGCACAGAAGGCAGGTTATGAACAGAAGAGACCCTGATATTGTTCTTGTGCTGCCCCTCCCATCACTCAGCTGATTTAGCTCCCTCTGCAAACTTTCTCAGTGTTACTACCAGAAGTAAAAATACAGACAATATTTAAAACCCACCCTCTTCAGCACTGTACAGTCACCTCCTATGCCAGTCTAGCTTCCTCTGGCATCTGATTAAACAATAACTGGCCATGGCAGCAGCACTTCTTAGTGACTTCCTTGTCCTTGTTAATAAATCACAATTGTCAATTTATAGCAAATTAGGCAAACTCTGCTCTCTTAAGCCTCATTTTATTTCAATCAGAAAGATTTATGACCCTCCAGGGTATAATACACCTTCCATTACCTCTCCAGCTAGTAATCAAGAATATGCCTGTCAAAGTCAAAGTGCAAGGATTCATCATATTATTTTTAAAAAACTCTGTTTCTTTTCCTATGAGTATGGAATTTAATTCTCTGTGGACATTTGAGGTTTATTTTGTAATTACATTAATTACCATGCAAATCCTGATTGCCCTTCTAAACCTCTCCTTACAGAAGCACTTTGGGTTTCAATGGTCTTTTGGGCTTTTAATCAATGACAGGAGATATGTCATTAATCCATCAGGAGTCAATTCACACAGCACATGTCTGAAATGAGCCCAGAGCTGCCAAACTGGATGGGACAGGTGCTCTAGAGCTTCCAAGGTTACAACTGACTGATCCAGACCATTGTGTGAACATTTTGGGAGATGCAAAAGAAAATCAGGGACACTGAAAATAGTTAATTTTGCTGAGGGTTGACTCTATACATAAAATACAACCCAATATATTTGATGTAAATCCAACACTGAATATTTCCTATGTAATCTCTAATTCAACCAGTATTCATGAATGAGAACAGTGTTTTTAGTACCTTCAAAACACTTAAGTGCCTATTTATTTTAAAGTACATTTTGCAGTGACAATAAAACTTTCCCTTTGAGGCTATCCAAAGTCAGTGCCTCTTTTTCAATGTGAACTCTGTAGAGAGAGTTATAAATACTGGACATTTGTACAGATAACAAAAATACTATCAATATGATTTAAGAAACAGAAATAAAACCTAACTGTTGTATTTCAAATTAACTATGCCTAATACTTAAGCTACTGAACAGCCTGCCTGGAGAGGAGACACACATTACAAACAGAAACCCAAGGAAGCCTAACATGAGGCAGAGATTATGTGATTAAAAACTCTCTCCAAAAAGCTCACTGGGTTTCTGAAATAAATAGAGCTAAGGATGCTGGAAGAGTCCCAGTCCCTTGGAAGAACCTTCTGCTGGCACATCCCTGTTTGTTAAGGATGCAGGCATTTGGTTTGCCACAGCTCTCTGCTGATAAAAGGTCTCACACTGAAACACACTGTTTTTCAGCAGAAATGTCAGTGTAATCTGTTTTGCTTGTGGAAGATCTGCAAAGCTTCCCCTGCAAGGTTTCCCAGCTCAGAGACACCAGCAGTCCTTTTTGGAATCAATCTGGCAGTGGGCTGAACTGGCAGGTGACCCAGGCAGGCAGCAGTGGTTTCAGATGTGCACATGAATTTTTCAGACTACTAAACAAGTGAAACATGCCCACTATGTGGGGCAAGAGCACAATATTTATTTCAGAGGTTCTCAGCAGTATGAGGAGAGGACCCCAGGGACCACAGGGGTCAGAGAGCTTTGGGACACCCTTACCTACACACTAATCTAATCCCAATCTAATTCCCAACGAGTCTGGCATTAGATCATTCCTATTAACAGGAGTGGCTTTACTCTTCTTTTCATCTTAGCCTGCTTATAGCAACTTCATCAACTCCATCATCTCCAAAGGAAAGGAGAAAATAAGGCAATCACCCTCCCAGGACAATCTCTGTTCATGTTCTTGGACAACAAAAGAAAGCCAAAAGCCATTTTGCTGAGTACACTCAGTGCCAAGAAAGCCTCAAGGATAACAGATGACAGAAAATCACAAGGAAATTTACAATAAGGATTTTCAGCTGTGGCCAACTACGTCAACTGGTTCAATCATGCAGAAATGGTGGGATGCAGAAAATTAAGATCTGGTTAAATAGAACTTGATTAAGCAGAGTTATAGGAACCAGCAATCACCTGAAAGGCAGAAAAACCACAGAAGAAGAAAAATTTTTTAGTGTAACAGGACCAGGCAAACATAAGAACAAAAGCCTGAAATTCAGACTAAATGCCAATAAAAACTTCTCCTTTACCCTGGGAAAAGAAAGATTGGAAGTCTGGCCACTCATTTAGAGCTAGACCAGGAAAACAGTAGTAAAACCACAGTGAGGGGAATAATCCATGCTGACAAGAGAATGAATGTGTCAGTGCCCACCTGTGGGTGCAGCTCCCCATCCCTGAACTGCTCAGCTCCTCCCGAGGCAGCACTGCACAAACACAGGCAATGCTCAACATCTGCTTTCTTGTTGGCCTAACAAAAACCAAAATACTTCTTCTGAGCTGGCTTTATTGTTAAGAGCCCTCATTAGGGCCTGCCACAGTACATGAGTGGGTTTTTACAGGGCCTGTGGTGGGTGTGGTCCTGCCTCAGCACCTTCAGCCAGCAACTGAGGTGGTAATCCTCCCTAAACCTTTCATTTTATGCTCTTCTGCATGTAAATCTCCATTTTCTTTAGACCTACTACAGCAGAAAGGGCAAAAAGCAAGTAACACAAGTCTGACTGCTGCATGGTAAATTTTACAAAATAAGCACATGAAAGAAAATATTGTGATTTCTGCATTTTTTCTGCCCTAGGAGCTTTATGTGAAATTATAACCACTTACTGCTTACACTGGTGTTTGCCCTAAAAATCCACACATAAATACAGATCTGCTCATTTTATGTGGCCACCCATCACCTCCCATCCCTAAAGGCTTTCTCTTTTATTTTACTGTGAGTGGAAAATGCTTCTTCGACATTCATTCATAAGCATTTTCAGCATGGTTAAAATGATCAAACAAAAAGAGAACACCTCAGATCACATAAACACACACTCCAGGAGAATTTATCAGAATGAAAGTTCAAGGCAGAACCACCTCACACAAACAGCATTTTGCTGCACTGATTTCTTCTACAGGAAATCTTGGCATTGAGCTGACATTCCAGTGCCTGTCCCCCGACCCTGACACTGGGAGAGAAGAGAGGCCAGGGCAGAGAGAGGAGTCTGCTATCCTGGCTCGTGTGGATCAGGGCAGGCTGCTTAGAGCCCCTTCCAATTCTTCTCCCTCTGCAATTCCAGCTTGGGGATTTATTTGTGCACTGAAGGATGCACACGGGGACCCACGTGTGTGTTACAGAGCCAAAGAAACAAAAGCACAGAGCCACATTTGCACAGGGATCAGCCGGGCAAACCAGGCTGTCACACAGCAAAAGCCAAACTCTGCACTGGGTTACATCCACTGCACCCACCCAAAGCAGCATCACTGAGAAATGGCCCTGTTGGAATAGTCTCTGTCTGGCCCAGGTAGCTGCAGGTGAGCAAACACCACCCCAGCCAGGCTGAGCTCTGTGCTGGATGCTCCCCAAGCTCTCAGGATTATTTCTGTTACACTGCAGAACCTTGCCTGGGGAAGGGCAAATACCCCAAACTTGCCCTGCTCCAAGGGCAGTGCCCCCACGAGCCAGGGCTGCAGCAGGGCAGCACCTGTGCCACGGGGACAGTGCTGAGAAACCTTCCCCCAGCCTGGTGCTCAGCAGCACAGCTCCTGCCCAGCTGCACTGGCCCCCTCCAGTCTGGCACAGGATTTTAATCAGCGCACAACATGGATATGTGTGAATCCCCCATTTCCCAGAGGCATCCTGCTCTGGGACCCTCCACTTCTAAACTTGTTTCCAGGGACAAAAACCAGGCCTGGGGGGTGGGGAGGGGGAAGAGCCAAATTCCTAGCAGAAATTTGGAGCCAGTTTCCTCACTAAATATCATTCTGGCTTCGCTGTAATGCCTCCCACCACAAGAGTCTGGCTGCAAAGAATGCTGTCTCTCCAAAGCCCAAGAGCTTTACCCAGGATTTTTCCAATTGTATCTGTCATTCTGGATGATTGGTGAAATTGCTTGAACCCTCAAGACACCGCAGGCCTGCAAGAAAAGTCAGGACACTGGCTGAACTCAACAGGGAGGTGAACAGATTTGGATAAAATTTAGAGCAACTCTACCACAGACATGCATCAGCATCTGGTGCCTGGAGTGTGGGATATGAGCTGTGCCAATTTTACCCATCTTCACTTTCCACTTCAGACAGCTTTCAGTGACAGCAGAACCCAGAGGTGACAAACATCTGCATTCCAGCAGCTCTGGCTCCTTCACCTGAGCAATCAGAGAGGCTGTGAGATTCCTAGGCAGGCACTGTGCTTCCTATTCTGGGCTGGCAATGTTCTTTCATTTCAGGCAAAACAAAAATGTATTTTAGACTCTTTCCCCAGTTCTACAAGTAATTCTATTTGAAAGAAAGCAAATTATTCTTTATTTGTTGCTACGTGAATTTTAAGAAAAAGAAAGTATAAAAGACAAAAAATCAGCCAAAAACCTCCAAAAGAGCATTTTCAGAATAAAGCAATGACAAAACACATGGAGTGTTGGTTTCACTCACCTGAGGTTTTGCTACAGGTATTCAAGTCAATTTTTTCCCAATGGCTTACTGATTACAAGTTTGATTAATCTCTTGAATTCCATCACTCATGGACTCAATTTTGCAATATCAGTGGGAATACTCACAAGCCACATGCACTGCAGAATCACTGAACTGGTAGGCTCCTGTTATCTGTTTCCCAGCCCCAGCTGCACTCACACTCTGCCTTTTGCAGGTGGCCAGTAGCATTTCCAGCAGGAGAAAGCTCCAGCTCTCTACTTACAATCACACTTTACAATCTAAACCACACATATTTAAATCATCATTCAAAGAATGCTATGGAGAAGAGAAAAAAAACCCCAACCCACTGGAGAATGACACCTATGCCTGTGTTTAATATGAAAACATGAGTTTTATAACATGGAGAGCCAGCTTCTGCCAGCACTGGTGGCACCCTGGAGCTCCTGCCAGATGCTGGAGGTGCCATATCCCACTCCTTGGGGCTTTCTCCCCAAAGTACAGCCACAACAGCACTGTTTCAGCCATGGCTTATCTCCAACAAGCACATTCATCACCCATTTTAAGGAAAGAGCAGCAGCAAAGATCACAATCAGCTCAGCCTTGCCGTTCCTGAGCGCGCAATCTCTGTTTCTGTCCTCATCAAACACCCTGGGGCTCTCTGGCCCCACAGCTCAGGTGGTCCATGACTTATCTCACTTTGAGTTTACCCAAACCATCAAGGGCAGCACTAAAATTGCTAAAAGCCCCACAAAGTATACATTCAAGAGCAAAACCATCTCTGTGAGCATGGGAAGTAAGAGATGGAACCGTCATCAGCGTGACAGCGAAAGCCAGACCACGAGACTTTGAGACTGCAGCTCACTGGGACAATGTCCTGATCCATCAGGCACCACTCTGGCAGCTGGTAACTGAGGTGACTTTCTGCTAGCTGCCCTGTTTTTTCCTGAAGGCTGGCATGAGCACAGGAGCCCCACAAAGCCTCTTGTAATGCCTGTCCCTTCGCAGGGAGCATTATGAAGCCATCAGCTTAAATTTGGAAAAAGGGTGGGTTTTTCACTTTATTGATGCACTCTTCCACACAGGATTTTTTAAAAATCTACATCAAACAAGGAAAAACAAATGCTGAGAGGGCAGATTTAGGGCAATTTATCAAGGTCTGGCAAATAGCTTCCAGATGGATGGAGCTGTTTGGTGCTGGCTGGTGAGAAGGAAGCAAGGTATTGTTATTGAATTAGCATGAATCTCTGGTGGAGAGCTGCGTGGTAGATAGAGTGCTCCTTTCATATGGTTTGCATTTGGACCTGTCATATTTCATTTTTGTTCAAAAACCTGTGGTAAAGACACACAGTTCTTTTTTTGCTTATTAAATTTCCACCAATTCTCCCTGAACTGTTTTAGCCAGTGTTTTTAAACTCTGCTCCAAGGGCCGTGCCTGGTCTGTTTGCTCTTTGCTTGCTGCTTACAAGCTCACAGTGGTTTTGGGTTTTGCATTCACACACTGATGTCACCTGAGAAAGTGTGTGAGAGAGGAGGAAAGCTGGATGCTCTGTGAGATGGTTAAATTGAGTCACACCAAGGGTTTACCAAAATCCCTCCAAGGAAAACAATGCATCCTGGGGTTTAATGCACACTACAACATGCTGATGAACTGGAGGATTATTCTGAATTTTTCTTTTTAATAAATCTTCCCTTCATAAACATGTCTTCTAGCAGTATAAATGCATCTATAGCAGTGACTTTGTCAATAATGGATACTGAAAAAACCAAAAGAACAACTAGCAAACAAACATCTAAGGGCCAAAAAAAGAAGATATGCTCATGACACATTTTTACTTAGAATAACCTGGATACCTGCTCCATGATACATGTCTTACAGAGTAAGGTATATGCAAAGACTTATGTGTTCTCCTGTTCCAAAATAATTTACTTTTCAAGTTTGCACCTGAAGAAGTCAACATAATTTATGTTAAAAATCAAATTAAAATGACCATTTTCTTATTAACCTGAGGAGATAAACAGATTGATATCACGTAGTTTCAGGTAAACAGATTTTGGACAATATGGTCTTTTAAATCCTAGAAAAGTTTCTGGTTGATATGCCAGTGGGTAGAAAGATTTCTAATGACAGGAAATTTCCAGTGCCTTTTTTCAATTATTTAGGAGAACTGTTACTATTCTTGAGTGGGGGCACTGGGGTGAAATAGAAGAAAGAATTAAAATTTTCCCTTTCCCAATGTTTCAGGGATCTGTCAGTTACTCTGGGATGCATCCCAGGAAAACAGAGAAGGGAAATGGTGATATCATCAGAACCAATGGATTCCTAAATCCTACCTGAAATGTAACACACAGATACTTGTGCTTACTTCCCACACGTATGTCTGGTTTTGTCCTCCTATTTTCCCCTATAATTCTTGTAACTTTGTGTTTTATGAGCATCTGTTTCAACTGCCCAGGACTGTAAGAAATATCCAAAGAGGCAAATAAAATCCCAATCTGCAGGATGCAGCCTACGCTGGCCACAGCACCTGAACCCCCCAGGCTGTGAACAGATCATATGCCTCATTTATTACCTACACTTAATCCTTCAGCTACTGACTCCTGAGCTGCATTTCCAGCTACATCAGCCCTGAGGCAGTGCCCTGGTGTCCTGAAGCTCTCAGGTGCAGTGTGGACAAGGGGAGTTATCCATCACTGCTGAAGAAACTGCTTTACTCAATGACCCTTTCCCCATTTCCCACTGTGTTATCAGGAAGCCACAATGACTGGAATCCACAGGACTCATATTTGCAGATCCCTCTGTGGACATCAGTGCTCTGAGTTCAGAGACAGCTGATTTAGGGGTTGTGTCTGATCTGGAATCACCCTTCTGCTCATCAGACTGTGCAGGTGGATGCAAACTGCCAGGTGTCAACATTCTGTCACCATGGACCGAAGGGACCCAGAATTCTCATCTGGACTGCCTTCCCTTTGGCTGGGAGCCTATGAAATGGTGATCTTGTTGCTGGCAGAAAACAAGAAACTAAAAGGAGGACAAAACCAACTTGGCATTTATATGGGTATCAACATCCCAGAATCAGAGAATGCCCAGGGCTGGAAGTGACCTCTGGAGCTTGCACAGCCCAGCCACCCTGCTCAAAACAGAGGCAACCAGAGCAAGCTTCTCAGGATGCTCTGTGCAGTCACAGCACAAAGCAAAGCCATTCCAACTGCACAGGATGAAATCTGTGGCAGGGCACAGCTCTAAAGTCACACACAACCTGCTTGAGCAAGGAACCTTGGAGCCCAGGGCTTGTGAAATGAACTTCTCACAGCACAACAGTTAAGGAACCACACATGATGGGGAACAGCTTCTTGCTCCTCATGCAGTTCATCTGGAGTCATACCTTGAAGCCAAAAGGGCAAGTGCACTGGTAAAGCTCCACGGGGTCACTGCTGCACGTCCCGTTGTTCTTGCAGGGGCTGGAGAGGCAGGGGTTGCACTTGGACACAACACTGAGATCCACTGGCTCTGCAGAGGCAAGCACAGAGCGTCAGCAGAGAGCTGGAGTGCAAAATTAACCAAAAATGCACACACAGACATTCTCCCCCCAGCACTGGCACAAATGCACATGCTGCGGGAGCGCTGCACGACACCATGGGATTCCCAGGGATCAGAGAGGCTTTAAGTACTTAAATCAAGTGCTAGGCAAGCCTCAATGATGCTTATATTCTCCTGAAGATGCAAACATATGCTCTGAAAAAAGCTTGTTGGGAACCTCCAGGGAGTGGGTTATATATATATATATATATATATATCTATGGCTTTCAGCAATTTTTCCTGTTCTCAGTTCTGGAAATCCTGCAACAGCAGCCCCAGGGAACTGTAACCTGACATTTCTATGGCTGATAACAAGAATGAAAGTGCAGATGCAACAACATAAATAAAAACCATGTAGAAGACAGATTTAGTTAGAGGCTTATGGGAATATTTAGGTGCAAAGTGCTCTACCATCCTTAACTTTAACAGAGTTTGAAACTTATTTTCTTCCCTTTGTGCCCAGAAGAATGACCAACACTGACCTATCTCAGCACAGTGCAATAAAGTCAAATATGCAATGATGTAAATGTATGCAAGGAAATACACATGGCATATTTAAAACATCTAATAAACTTCATACTTGTAGCAGAAATCTTCCAGAGAAGCAGTGAAGTTTGTAGGTGAGCAGGAAAACAAACAAAGACTAAACCAACACTAATTACATTTGAAGTCCCAAGTCAATCAATATTTTATGGTTGAGATTTTACAGAAAGCTAATTTAGTCAGTTATATTCACAATTATCTTCACAGTTATATTCACAGTTAAAACATGGTGATTTTTAAAATGGCTACATTTCAAATATTAATAAGTATTAACTCATTGGCTTTTATATGTAAAAAAATAAAACCCAGATTTTAAAGTGGCCTAAATTATACCAGGCAATAAAGACCTTAAAGTAATTTTATTTCATTTTCAAGGAAATACATTTTAAAATAATTTAAAATCAGTCCTGTACAAATCAAAAGTGGGCATAGAGCTTCTGTTGAATGCCTTTATCATGACTGCATGATAAATGGTAAGAAGTAGTAAATTGTGAAACATCCTGAAAGTGAAGAAAAGAAGCTTAAATTTGATGTTCAAGAGAAGGTGGAGCTCCAGAGTTTCCAGAACTAGGGATGAAAAAATCCCTTCCAGCCAGGGATTTGCTTTGAGCTGTCCTGCATGAGTTAAAAACCTTCACTGCTTACTTTGAAGGCTTGCAGAGCACCAGCAGGGTAAGAACATGGCAGAAGTGGGGACTGAAGGGTCCCAGGTGACAGCACCTGGGCTGTGTCCTGCCCCTGTAGTGATGCTGCTGCCATCAGGGACTGACTGGGAGTGCTCAGGCAATCATGAGGGAAAAGTTCACAGGAAGAAAAAATTCCAGAAATTCAATAAAGGACCGCTGTCATCCTATTCTATCCTTGTGTTTATGTCTAACTGCATGCCATACATGTTTTTACCTTGGAAGAGGAAATCACACCTGAATTCCTGGCACTGACGGGCTGCAACGTGACATATCTGAGTTACATTTGTCTTTGTGGTAAAATATACAAAGAATAAACAAAGGTGGCTCCTCTGAGAGCTCATGAGACAGGCAGCAGTGCTGCTCTTTTAGATTTAGAGGTCAGTAAGCCAGAATTTGTTCTACTATTTATTTCGTAATACGTGTACATTTTCCATTTATTTCTATGGCATAGATCAAAGCTAATCAATGTAGGAGCTAATAAGAACAGTGTTAGTTCCTAGCAGTTAAGTAGTTCATTACTTTGCCCTTGTGGATTTGATTTATAAATCCATATAGCAAAATGCCCTCAGCCCAGCACATTCCTTTCCTCTACTGCATAGCTGCGAGGGCAAGTTAATAAAAAGCAGAGCTGAGTTTGCATGACTTGCACATAACACACTTTTATTTCCTTGGCTCTGCTGAGCTATAACCTCCTGCTCAGGCACAGGCTAAAAACATATTTTTAACAAGAATAAGTTAAACTATTTTTTACATTTTTTTCTAATGTAGAAGTCCTGGAGGTCACAGAGGACAGCTGAGCACGACCCTCATGCAGCAGCTCAAGGTACCCAGCCCACCGTGGGCCAGCTCTTGGTGCTGGCACCCAGGGTTTTGGGGGCTCAGCACTCCCTGAAATGGGAACGGGGTGCAGTGGGACTGCCAAATCATGCTCTGGTTTTCAAAATATCTGTGTTTTCATGAGCAAAGGTAAATTTTTCTAAGGCCTGGAGCTTCTTGAATGTTACTGCCACTTGTCCAGATCATCAGCTGTTTCTGCTTGTGCAAACATCAACTCCAAATTAACACATTTTTTCTCCCTTTCTGTCCAGATAAAGCCAGCTATGGGCACTTTTGGGATATTAGAAAGAACACGAGCGTTCTAGTGGACCAATCTAATATTTACATAGGAAGAATACAACTACATCTAATATCCTGGATCAAAAATGCACTGATTTCTTGCCTAAGAGTTGCTTGTTTAGTTTAGAGAGAAAATGAGTGTAACTCTTGATATATCACAGGTTCAGAATGAAAAAGACATGCAGTCTCTTTCTGGTTTAATTTTCAGATCCTGTTTAATATACAAAATCAATTATTTTCTTTGGTTCAGTTCATGGGAACAAGTGCATTATTTGGTATTTTTAGTACTTATATTTGTACTTCACATTTGAGAGACCATTGTGAAGTCTGTGGTTTGATAATTATGGTCAGAGTTCTGATAGTTTTGAGACTGACATTTCAAAGTAATTAAATTATAAGGTTACAGTTATTAAAGATATATTTGAAAGGACATAATATTCAGCTCAGCCTTGGGAACCTGTGTTTTAAACTCACCCCAACACCATCATTTGTTTGTTCAGCAGTTTAATTCCAGCACCTATAAAATCACCCTGACAGGCAGTGCTGTAAATGGGCATGGCACTCTGAGAGACATAAAAACAGGCTTTATGCCCTCATTTCCATTTCTAAGAGAGGCTACTGATCCATCTTTTCCACTATAAATATAGCTCCATCTTCAAGTACTTACTAGTAAGCTAAGCAAAACTCCAAAACTCTTTTTTTACAAGAACATACAGATATGTCTTAATCTCCACCACTCGCTAATGAGCTACTTATTTAATCCAGAAAAAAGTGGATCATCTGTCTGAGTGCTCTCTAAGGGAGTACAGTCCTGTCTGTTGTGCTGTCCTCCTGAGCACCCCAAACCATTCAGAGCTGCACCTCAACCCTCTCCTGAACGAATGCACACTGAATTCAGACATGACACGTTTTCTGTAATCTGCAGTTTCTGAATTGCCACTGATGGGAACAGTTCGCAGATCTGCAGAAGAAAATCTACTTTTGGTAAATACTTCCTTTAAGGGTTCTCTGTTTCTTGGTTTTCACGGAAATGTACATAACAACTACATTGCTCTATGTTTTTATAATACCTCTTATTTTCTCAATTATTTGGAGGTAAGTCACGGGCCAAAACAAATTATTTGTTCCAATAAGTTCTAACAACACCCTACATACTAACGGGCCATTACACAGCCTGGTGTGAACATTGGGAACACTCACTGCTCCTGGTGCCATTACACAGCCTGGTGTGAGCATTGGGAACACTCACTGCTCCTGGTGCCATTACACAGCCTGGTGTGAGCCTGAGGAACACTCACTGCTCCTGGTGCCATTATATAACCTGGTGTGAACATTGGGAACACTCACTGCTCCTGGTGCCATTACACAGCCTGGTGTGAACATTGGGAACACTCACTGCTCCTGGTGCCATTATATAACCTGGTGTGAACATTGGGAACACTCACTGCTCCTGGTGCCATTACACAGCCTGGTGTGAGCATTGGGAACACTCACTGCTCCTGGTGCCATTACACAGCCTGGTGTGAGCATCAGGAACACTCACTGCTCCTGGTGCCATTACACAGCCTGGTGTGAGCATCAGGAACACTCACTGCTCTGAGGCTCCCAGCTTTTCCTGCCAGTGGAGCAGTTATCTGCACTTTGGGGAAGAACACAAGAAAACACGACTTGGAAGGAACGTGACATTTTGGAAAACAAAACCCAACCCCAAGTCCCCCATGATGGGCAAAACCAAGGGTGCAAGAGTGAGGGGAGGCTGGGCAGAGGGTGCCAAGGCTCCTACCTTTGCACTGGAAGTGGTGGGTGGGCGTGGTGAGCAGCAGCCTGTCCACCATGGCTTCGGGGCCGCGGCAGCGGGCGATCCCGGGCTCCTTGTAGCCCGCCTTCACCCACTCGGAGAGCCAGCGCAGGTGGCAGTCACAGTGCAGGGGGTTGGTGCCCAGAGCCCTCCAGGTGCAAAACAAACAGCACAGGTTATTTGGCAAAGATAACAAACGGCTCTGATCTCACTGAGGCATGGTCTACATTTCTACAGGGATACTTCATTTCCCAACGAGGCAAAGATCTGGTGAGTATTCAGGAAGAATTTTAGATTGAACTCCTGCAGTATTCCTGCTCTTCTCCTTTCTTCCCATCATTAGTTAGGGAAGTTGTATAAATACCAGGGAAGAAATCCCTTTTTCAAACAATTGTGCTTGAGCAATGTCACCAGATGTATTGCTTTCATCAAATGCATCACATTGATTCCCTTTAATTCTCTGTCCTTCCTGAGTGTATTCTAACACTGAATTGTGTAAATCAGTTTGGATCTGATGACTCACATTAATGACTCCTCACCAGACGAAACACATATGCAGAAGATACCTTCATTTTCCAAACTGCAACCTGGTGTCTCCTAAGTTTATTTACGACTTTGAAAACACATTTGCTGCTTGACCCATCATTTGAGTTAGGTCAAATACTTGTAGGAGATGCATTTATACAGTGAAATTATAATTCTCAGATTTTTTCCTTTATTCATGGACATCTATTCAAAGGAAAACCAACCTTTTAACCTTAAATTTAGGTGCTGCCTTGACTAATTTTTACTTCTTTCCCTTAAAGAAAGTGTCTTTTTAGGGAATCAGTCAATTACAAACAGAGTTCACACTTCAGAAAAGTGAGTTTGAAGCCAACTAATTGTTAAAAATGTGAAGAAATGCATGTTGAAAGTCTGTGTTTATTTTGCTCAAAGTCAGTGTAAGATGTAAGTCACTTTGGCTGTACAACACCTGAATTGACACGAAAGGAAAATCAACTAAATAAAGAATAGCACAAGGAAGAGATACTAAAGAAACTAATGATTCAAATTGGTTTTTAGACTTAAAAATAGTTTAGAGCATATGCAGAAATTTTAAAGATGGTACTGTAAACTCAAGCTTCTTTCAAATAAAAACATATCAGGCAGGATATTAAGATAGAAACCTCAGTAAATTTGTTGATACATTTCTCTTGGAGTGACTAATGAACCCACTGTGCCCTAGACAGATTCATAATGAGAGTTCATGGGTTCAAACCCTGTCTGGGGCTCATTCATCAAAATTAAATGTGTACTGCAGCTCAGCATTAAAAAATACCCATCCACTCCTCCAGTAAATCCATTGCTTACAATAGAAAAAAAACTACTGGGTTGACTTTTTGACCCTGGAACTGTGATCAACTGGCTCACTTGTCCAAGGTCAAAGAAAATTCAGCAGTGAAAACTGAGAAATTTTTAGTGTTGAGAAACTGCCATAGATAAAATGTGAGTGGGAGGACAACACAAAGATTGTTACCATGTTAATTAATATTTATAAACTACATTAGAAATAAAGCTGCTCCGTAGTCACTAAAAATTGCTACTAATAATATTGTTGACAACTTCAGAAATGTATCCTTCCACACTTCTGTTTGTGGTTTGTGCTTTGTTTGGGGGTTTTTGCCTTTTATTTTTTTGGTTTGGTTTGGTTTGGCTTGGGGTTATTTTTTGGATTTTAAAAAAAATTTACTTCTAGGAACTAGAGATAATTCTTGTATTTTCATTCATGAGTTCTAACATACTTTTTCAATTTCTTTGCCTGTTATAGCAAAATATTTCCAGAAGGTAAAAATATCTTCTGCTGTAAGGAAACACCACCAACAGCATTTTCAAAATGTTGGGCAGATATTTCTGTTCAGACACTTATTTTGTTTAGGGGCAACTCTGAATAAAGTCAATTAAAATAACTCTATCCATCATAATGTTGAAAAAAAGAGGAGGGCACAACTTTTTTTTATAGGCAGTTAATAAAAATTTGAGTAAAGAGAAAATAATTCAGCAGGATTAGAAAGCTGAGCTGTTTATGGGAAATATGTTGGAAATACCTGCTGTACTCAACATCATCTGTTCCCAAGGGTTTGTGGAATCCCTGGAGTGCCCCGGGGTCAGTTTGGGCGTGGGCAGTGCTTGGGACACTGAATCAGTGAATGCTGGGGACAGCAACTGCAGGAACTGACCCAACTGGGAAGGTCCCAGCTCTCCCAGCTGATTTTGACCTCTTTTTAAGTAATATTATACACAATCCTACAGCAGTGCTGTACCATTCTTATCATTGCCCTGGATTAAGAACACCAGTAGAGTCATGACTTAAATAGACAATGATGTGATTCAGCTAAATAAAGTAATAAATAGTAACCAAAGCAGTGTACAGCACATACAAACCTACCTCCAAATTCACTAAGCTAAAGCTATGTAGTTTGCTATGATATTTCCATTACACTGAGATGATGTTCATGACATAAAGGAAATTTGGTGAAAATATTCCTCTAAGCTTTAAACAGCTATGGAGAAAGTGACTGGACCATCTAGATTTCACTTTTGTTCTTCCAATTACAGACTGAATCAAAACTATTGCAAAAGACTCTGACTAAAATCAATAGTTTTGTCTGTGCTACACAAATATCCCTCTGCTATTCTAAAAGCCAGTTTGACATCCCTAACCCTTGTCCTGCCACAGGAGGCTTGGGCTGACCACCCTCCCCATACCCTGGCACTCAGCTCTCCCTGCCATAACATTAATCCCTCAGCCACACACCTTGCTCAGTTACGACAAGTTTTTGTTCTCCCATGCCTTAAGAGTTTGATGGGTAGCAAGTCCTTGTATGATTTTCACACTGACTCCAAGTGCATGCTTTCTCCTTGAAGATCTGGATATCAGGAGGGGCTCAAAATGCATTTATTTTCAATTATGTATGACTTGGTTTTGAGTAAGCACAGCTTTTTGGGGCATATAAAGAAAAAAATCATTGTGGTGGCTAGAAGTTTCAGGATCCTCTTTAAGAAACTGGAGAGCACAATTGCGCTGTAAAATTCAACTGCTCAACTGTGCAAATTACACCCCAGACAGGTCTTATTTATTTTATGGATCCTATTTATTACTGTTCATTTGGGCTTTGTGTATTTTACATTTCTGGCAGCACATACATCTAAACAGAAAGACTGCAAAGATTGTATTGGGCCAAAGGAGATTTTATCACTCCCCAAGGTGAACAGTTTACCCAGGAAAATTGGATCTCCACTTCATTTAATGTAAACCCTGAGGGAAATCCAAACAAATGGAACATGCTATGCTTATTCCTTGAGTTCTGAAAACACCCCCAGCAGCCAGATTCCCAGTATGGAAGGTGTCACTGCACTTCCAAAAGCAGGGACAGGCTTTGGCTCAGTCAGACTTTCAACCTCAAATACACAAAAAAACTTGACTAAACTGGCAACAGGAAAAACAAATGTGCAAATGCAATGGTACCAAGGTGTAAGCTGGAAACAGAGAAGATTTTTTCTCTGCTCAAGTTGCCCAAGTTGCTCTCATGATTTCTGTCCCTACCAATCTGAGATATTTTTATTTTTTTACTGTCCATAGAGGAACAGAGACAGAAAGCTGCCAGGGATGTATCTGCTGTCCAGAAAATACTTAAATACAATCTGAACCTGGTGTTCAGGGAAGTGATCTGGAGGGCATGTTAAAGGTTAAAAAGACACAATAAATAGATATAAACCTATATTAAATGCACACCTATCTGCCTGTGTGTACATCAGCATCAGGGCAGAAAACATCTGTATCAGCCTGGGAAACCACTCACTTCACAGAGGGACCAACACATGCTCAGCCCTCTGACTGATTGAGGACAGTAATCAAGAAATCTGCTGCACAAAATTGCTTTTCCTACATCAATTATCTAACACTGTGAAGTATCACACACTATCTCAGTGAAAAAGCATTTTCTGGCCACTCAGGTTTAGTTTGGAGCCATTGCAGCTCTTTGTCTGTTCTTTCATCAACTGAAATGCATTTGAAAGTCTCCTGGCCCTCTACCAGAATAATATAATTTCCTCAAAAAGCTGAAATGCCTAATAATTTTTGCAAACTACGGAATGAAGCATGAATGCTGTGAAATGACCAATTTCCATGTGATTAAATATATATGTCTGTAGAAGTGATTCATCAACAAGTCCATATACTGACAACATTCCAGTATGCAAAACATATGACACTTATTAAGCAAAGAATTCACATTTGCTTAATATTTGCTCTTTGTGGGAGGTTTCCTGCCTCACTCTTAAACCATAATATGCTCTGCATTTCACATAGACAAAGCTGAAAGAAAACCTTAAACACAAAGCCCACAGCAGAGAAAACTGTCACACTTGCTCATTTGGCTTTCCTTAAGAAAATATTTTTATAACTAATAACAACAGGTCCTAGAAATTTTTATTTCCCTTGAACAGATGCACTATGAATATTCAGAGCACATTATGAAAAGTGAGCAGGAAAAACAAAAAAAGCTATACAATCCTACCAGTCTGCTGTTTTACAAATCTGAAACCATCAATCCAAGAGATGAAGCCAGGCAGAAGTACTTACAGATGGGACAGGGACACCAGGTCATTGAAAGAACCCTCAGGAACACTGGAAATATCATTTCCATGGAGTGTCCTAGAAGGGGGAGAAGCAGGAAGGTATCAAAACACAGCATTCTGTCTGCAGCTGAAGCAGTCTATGTTTAAAAAGGGTATTTAATTTTGATTCTTTGAGAGTTTCTTTGAGTTTCACAACTCATGAACTTCCATGCTTTATCACTTCTGCCTCCAGGTGTTGGCATTTAAAACAATGATGCAATCAGAGCTGTTGGTGAGTGCTGCTGTAAATTAAAAAGGTGACATACCATTTATGCTATTAAAAGTGTATTGATGACAAGTAGACCCTCACATCCAGACCTGTGTTCTCTTACAGAATCCCATCAGCCAGAAGCACAGCAAAAACAGAGCAGGGGAAATATGAATTGTGCAAGTTAAATTAAGTATTGACTTCAGAGAGATCCTAGGAGAGAGAGCAAGGGTCCCTGAGGGTAAATACAGCCACACTTTTCCATTCTTACAGTAAAAAATACCTTTGTGCTAGCAAGGAAAGCACCTGAAATCAGTTGTTTTAGGACATTATTCACCCTGTGCAAAGAAACCATAATTTTTAGCAGGATTTTCCGGACCCCTGAAAGGAGTGAAAGGGTTCTCCACTGTTTCCAGAACAATTTAGGTACCCACTTTATCTCATTTCTGAGAAATACATTTGTGTGTGGGTCACATAGGGAAGCATAAATGGGAATTACTGTCAGTGCTCCAGACATGGCAGAGGAGAGTGGAAAGCAGAATGCTGCTGTGTGCTTTGGAGCAGCTCTTGCCCTTGAGTAATTTATTTTCTAACTCACCTGGTGATTTGCTGACACAGCAATCACAGTTTTTATTTCTGTGAGTGTACCTATTGTTGAAACATTGGGTTTAAAACAATCCAAATTTCAACCCATGGAAAAAGACAATAGCCCTAAGTGAAAAACAAAAGCATCTGTTTTTTGCAACCCTTCTTCCCTAACACCACTTTCAGCTGCACCAGGATGTACATGATGCCCTTCCAACATCCTGATCCTGAAATTTTTCCTTTAGGCGTTCCTTGGTTTTGACTATTAATAATAACTTGGCACATAAAAGGGTGTATCTCCAAGAAATTAATCTGCACAGGAGCAGGAAGGATGTGAGCTCCCACACAGTAACTCCACATAAAACACTCACTAATTTTGTACAGAATTACCAACTGAGTGAGATTATTAAACAAGCTATTAAACAAGGAGTATTTTGTTGGTGTGAGGAGGCCTAGTCAACCACTTGTCATCAAAATGATCAATGAAATGAGCACATTTAAATAAGCAGCTGCTCATAATGAGCTTATTGCTGATCTTTTAAACTGCAAGACAATTCTCTGTAAACAGACATATTAATCTTTGGGCTGTATCAGTCACATTTATCCTGTGAAGGAGTACATTTTCTCTTCTGGGTGTATTGGAAACATTCAAGAGAAGTTGAAAAATGACATAGCCATTTATCTGTAAGAAGTTAAACCCATCAAATAAAAACCTTAGAAGGATTGGCTTTATTACATGTCCCAAACACTGAGGTGTTTCATGGATGCAAGTGACTTCATTTTAATAAAAAAATCATGTCAGCAACATCATCACTCCTGAAACTAAAATGAAATGACAAATGCTAAACTCTCCTTAAAACTCACAATAATAAATAGTGGCAAGAGAATTCAACAGTGCAACAAAATCTTTCCTCTTGGATCAACATCAGGAACACATTTTTATACCAAATCTCCTCATAAGCAAATGGTCAAATAAAATCTTTTACATTAGGACAGTTAAAGCACACACACTGATGTGTGTATTCCCCCCCAAAATCACAACTTCTAGGGATCCCCTTGTCTAAACTCCAGCAAACAGCAGGGGTATGGATTTAAGGTGATGTGGGTCTCCTCTGGAGGACAGAGTAACAGAACACTGGAGAATTCTTGAAATCAAAACTTCCTTCTGCACAGCATCTCACTAGCTTATTCCTTTGTCTTCAGGGAAGGAAATGAATTCAACATATCCTTTTGGGCTGGGGTTTTCTGGTTGTTTTTCTCTCATGAACCCTTCCCACGTCCTGCCTGCCAGCCCATTGTCCACAGCACCGGGTTCCTGCAGACACGAGGGGGAAGTGTTTTTGTGGAGGCAGAAACGTGAGCTCACAGAGCCACATCCCACCAGGGGCAAACACCTCCAGGGAACCCCCAGAGGTGCCAAACCCTGCAGGAACCGGCACAGCTCAGATGTCAGGGAAAGCCACAGTGCCACTGCTGCACGCTCACAACAGCAGAGCTTCTAAAAATGGACTGGATAAACACAAGGAATCACTCTCTGCTGGAAAAAACAACAACAACAAAAAAAAGACAATAAGAAAAAGAAAAGTAACAGAGAGATGTATTTGTTAGGTCAAGTCAGTGCAGCACCCAAAAATGAAAGTGTATTGCAAAAACTTTGTGCCCAATGATTGCTGGTGACAGCTTTATCATCACACATATTAGTGTTTGTCTGAGGTCAGAACTGCAGGAAATATCCATCACTTTTCAGTAAAACTGGAGTATCTGTTAACGGAATATTCAGTATTCAGGTCACTTTACCCCTTTTTCCCCTAACTATAACATGGACAATTATTTAGTGACCTTAGAAGGTATTTTGATTTTCGGACTTTGCCTCTTAACTAAGTCACATATAAAAATATGTGATTACACAATGATCTTTAAAATACTCTGTTCAGGTCATTCCAAGAGTTCTAATACTCATAATTTGTCTCAATCTCAGCTTCCTTAATCTGTTTATATTTAGTTTCTAAAAAGACTAGCTTTGGACAAATTAACTGAAAAATAAATCCACAACTTTTCACTGTAATAGCTTTGGCTCAAAATCCTACTTCTCCTTATTAAAAAAATTCTCCAGACTTTACGTCCTGTGCTCCCCAGCACCCTTTGGCTGCTGTTATGGGTAAACCATGTGAAGGCTGAGATTAAAGACCTGATTGTGTAAACATTGATAGAAATTAAGGCTTAAACATAAACATGTTGACTCTGCAGTTTTCTCACTTGGGCTTGTGCTGAAAAATCTAAGAAAGGGAGTTCAGAATGAAATATCTGTCAAAGACCAAGTGCATCATACAGCTATGATTATTCTGATTTTCAAAGCACTTATTTACTGTACTTACTACAGAGGCAAAAAATACAGAAAACAAAGGAATTTGGAAGACCTTCATGAGAAGGGTCTGCTACCTTCAAAGGCATGCACAGCCAAAGGTAATGAGATCCCTACATTGCTTTTATTAAAAAAAAAAAAGTGGAAATTGTTTTGCTGATGTTTTCTCTTTTAAGTTCCCCTGAGAGCATGGATAATAAAAAACTGACAATAACAGATTTCATGTTGTCTCTTGGAAACCATTTTCTCTTTGGAGAATTGATTTTTAGTAGCAACAGTGATGACACGTGGCAAAAGTTGTAGCTGATACCAGAGTTTTGTGGGCCATAATAAATCAAATCAATCTGGAGGCTTCCAAATGCAGGGAGCAGAGGCAGAATTCCCACTTAGGTTTCATTTCACTGCTCTGTGCAAGGCAGTGGTGGGGGGGGTCTCCCTTGAAGGAGGAAGATACTTTTTGATTAGCAGATCATTTTAAAAAGCCAAAAAACAACAGTTGTCATTAAAATACTGCCCTCTGTTTCTGCCCATATGTGGCCTGCAAGAACAGAAGTGAAAAGACAAATTGTGGCTGTTGGAAAGAGGGAGGCATGGTTTATCTACACTGAAATTCAGGGTAGAGAACCCCACACCAGCTTTAATCAAGCTAGCTTGCATATCAGAAGCAGGCCAGAAGACAGCTCCATATGGAATAATTTATTTGGCCATGAAACAGAATATATTAATCTGTGGCTGAATTTCAGGACTCATGGAACAGCTCAAATGTGACCGTCCTAGTGCGCTAGAAATCAGGATCCCAAGCCAAACTTAAAACAACAAATCCAAATCACGTATCTTTCTTGGTTTTTCTAATGAAAAGTGGGAATCCAAAGCTGTCTTGTAATTTGGGAGGTTGAAACTGAGATATCTGTTTTACCACTGAAACCACAGTGAAAGGTCTCAGCCAAGCAGCTCTGCCTTACTGCTTCCACAGTGCCCATGTGGACACTGTGACTCCACATTTATGGAGCCAGTGCACAGCAACCACTGCTCTTTAAATTAACACAAACTTCTGCATCTGAACATCATCTAATTTTTTTTAAAATGGAAAATATCAATGTGAAGTTTCAAAGCAGTCAAGACAATCTTCAGCTCCTCTGTCCTGAGCTTTGAGTGCTCAGAACTCTCCCTCCTTTGGCACACTGAACAAACTCACCACAGACAAGCTATTTAATTTATCCCCTTTGGCTGCTGGGCAAGCCATGCTGACCCACTCGTGTTTCTGGGCCATGGCAAGGTGCCTTCTCCACCATCCTGACAGCTGCACGTGGGGCTAGGTGTCCACAAACCAGCCCAGGGTTTGTTTCTGATAGTGAGAGGCCGTGAATACGAGACAGAAGCAGGAATCAGTCCTGCAGATGCCTGAGGAAAGCTGGGAGGAGGCTCTGGCTGTGAGGAACAGGCCCACAGCCCACACTCTGAGACAATATCAAGATGACTTTCACAAGAGATTGTAAACAAATGGTTTAATCCAGAAAGCTGCTGAAAGCAGCTACACTGGGAAGAAAGGAAGAGTGCAGAAAAGGACCTCCCAAGAATAAACCACACGTGGATATCTCTGAGCAGGCTCCCAGTCAATATGAGGTGTAATTTTATTCACAATTTAAGGACATTTGAGACAGGCATCTCAGCATTACTGGTGCCCAGCCACCAGATTTATTCACTGACTTAGTGTGGGGGATTCTAACTTCCCTTCAGATCACATTCTAGCTTGCCTGCATAAATCTGAATCAATAGAAAATATCCTGAAAATGCACAAGTTTTCCACAAAGACGCTTTTGCTGAAGCATCCAGTGGAAACTCACACTCTATGGCCAAGTGTATACAGACTAAGAGAGAAGTCTTTTCCTGTGGAGCACCCAAACATTGTTCAGGCAGCAGAAACAGGTTCCATGAAGTCTTCTGGAGACCTGTTTCCATGATAGTTCCTGCACCTGAGCTTTCAGAGGAAAGCCACTCCTCTGCAAATATGTAATTGTGTCCTTAGCACTCATCTGCTCTGGCCTCTACCAGACAAATTGCATCGGAGTACAAATACATTAACACTAATTATGTGAAAATTCATGCCCATGAAACCCTCCCAGCCCCCAGTGCAGCCCAGCAAAGCTGCAGTTTGCACTTACAGCACTCGCAGGGAGCGGAGCCCGTGGAAGGCGTGGACGGGGATGCACCGGAGCCTGTTGTAACTCAGGATGCTGCAGAGGGAGAGCAGAGTCACAACTCTGGGCTGGCTTTGCTTATTTCACTGCTAATTCAACCACAGATAAGCATGGAAAGCCACACGCTTAAGCAACAAGAGATACCCTAATTGCTCAACAGCTTAGATGGTGTTGGAAAAGCAATTAAAGCTGTTATCAAAACTTTGGGCTACTTACAGTGTTGATAACTGAGTCATGTTGCTGAAGGTGTGGTTGGCCAATACACTGATGCTGTTGTTACTCAAATCGCTGAAGAAACACACAGAGAAAATATCATTTACATGTATGAATTAAGAAAAATGCCTTTTTAAAAGATTACATATCTGCACAGCAAAATGCCTGAAAGCAATTGAAAAGTCAGATATTATCGACTGTATTTTCTGACCAACTCTGAATGAGCTCTAAAGGAAAAGCCTATCAGACTCCCCTAAAAAGCCTCAGACTCACAAATATTAAGGCATATTTCCAGCACATAGCATTCAATGAAAAGAACAAATGCATAAATGATACAAGCACTGCTGAATATTTACTGTTCCAACTTGCTTTGCAATATACTCCAGGCACCCCACTTCCATATGCTTATCATATTGACAGCTATTAGAACAAAATTTCATTTTTCATTTAAAAAAGTCTTTTACACTCAACCAGAACATTTTGTTTTGCTACTGATCTCCCTTGAAAAGCAAAATGAGAGATGCTTCTAAATATAAAACACTCTTAAAACAAAGGATTCCAGTTTTTCATCCATGTTGTTTTTGTCTGAGGTTGCCCAGCCCTCTGGACTGGAGTATCTGCACAGCTGATTCCAACAGCATTTGAAAACTCCTGATAAATAGTTCAGGCAGGAAATTTCACTCCTGTGCATTTCAGGGAGCAATTTACAGAACAAAATCTAGCTGTGTCTCTATCTGCATGACTGTTCATAAAAGAAACAGCTATGCAAATTGTCATTGCCTTAGCATTACAAATACTGCCTCATCTAGCACAAATTAATGTGTCTCCTCTGCTAATGACCTTTACAGCTAAATCTGCCAAGTGAAACTGCAGCAGCCTGTGTGAGAGTTCCATCCTCCTGCAGGGTCCTGCAGAGCAAGGCAGCTCAGGCACCTCACTCTTTATGAACATTTACTGGCAGCAGCGCCCACTGTGAAATTCTTTCCAAATTCAAATTACAGAAGGTTTTGAGGTTTGGTGTTGGTTTTCTCCCCCCCCACTCCATACACCAATTATTTATGTTCCACCAAGAGCACAGTGCAGAAAGAGTCATGCCATTTTCCTGACATTGAAACCACGTGTTTCTTACATCAGTGTCAGGTGTCTGAAGGCAGAGAGCCCCTTCGGCACAGCAGGCAGATGGTTTCCTTCCAAGTATCTGAAAAAAGTCAGATTGGACAATTACACAAACACATTAACAAGAACTCACATCACTCAATCTGCACCATGAATGAGGACAATATAAAGTCAGTCACTAATGAAATTATCTTTGATTCATTGCTTTGAACCTGTAACAGCTTTTACTTTATAAATGAATTACCCCACATGCAAAGCACGACAGCAGCTTATTGATTTACTTTACTTGTTTTAAAACTTGGAAGTGCATAAAGGATCTCTGGCCTACAGCAAACAGAAATGACCATTTGGTTCTTCTGTGACAGCAGCTGAAGAAGGGGAGAAAAATTGCATGGCTTGTGCCCTGAACTTGGAGTTACCTTTCCCAAGTCTCTCCAACAGTGCTGACTGCTCCCTGACCCTGGGAGGGAGCCTTTGTCTTGTGCTTGTAAGTTCCTTGTGCAGCCAGAGTGGGAACAGGAGCTGCACTCCCAGATCCCTGTGCTGCAAAAGGTCCCACTTATTCCAGCATCAACACAAACACTCACAAGTTTGCTGGCACATCCACCACAGCAAACCACCCTCCTTACCTCTCCTTTTCACAGCACGCTGGTACAGGAGGAATACTTGGTATAAATTACAGACCAAAGACCAAGCCCTCTGGGAACTGAGATTCCTCCTACATGCACTAAATATATTTAACAACATATCTTGTGTTTCCAGTGTGAAGGTTGTTTGAGACACCACTGAAGGTATTTCTATGCAGACACAGGCATGGTAGGGCTAAAGCCTTTGGGGATAATCCTAAATCCTCCTACAGGCAAATAGAGCCTGGATTTTGCGGTTTTTCTCCACTTAAGAAACATGATCAGTGAGTTACTCAGCAAAATCTCTGAAAAAACATGATACTTTAAAAAAGCTTGCCTAGAAGAGAGCGTGGGTACTCCAGTCTGCACAGCTGACTTGTGGCAGCAATGGGATGTGGGCGTTTCCCTGTTTATTGCAATGAAATAGAGACAGAGCTGGAGGTTTGTTCCTTAACCTTGGCTTTTAGGCACCCCTGGAAGACACCAAAGTAATAAGGCTCCAATGGAAAGTGACTACTGTGATACCATGGCACTGTAAAAATGTTTCTCCAGACATCTTCCAGAAGCAACATCTGCCTGGGAAACCAATGCATCCTTCTCAGAAAGCACCGTGGAGGAGGAATGCATTCCTCCCTCCATAGGTGGGATGAAAGGGAAAATGATATTTCCCCTCCTTAGATGATGCTGCAGGGATATTTCCTGAGGCAGACATGGGGCAATGCAATTGGTATGGAATGTTTTGAAACATAATCAAGTGTAGCCAGGAAATGCAGCCCACAGACACCAGGACACTTAATGTGCGGCCTCTGCTGCTGAAAACAGGATCCGATAATCACGTTAAGAATTTTTATTCCACACATACAATTTCCTTGTCTTTGGCAACAGGCCTCCTTGTTCTGCACTTACTATAGCCAACAGCAATAATAATAGATTATCCTTGTGCTCTATGTTCCCTTTCTACATTAACTGTAACAGCACAGAGATACTCGTGTAAACTAAATCCAAGAAAATTTTCCCACAAACTAGATTTTTACATCATTCAAAAAATAAAATGCAACAGAATTTTTTACATAATATATTTCATAGCTGGCATTATTTTCCCCCCTTTTGTTTCAGTTTAATGACCTCTCAACAGTTTCTGCTGCTTCAAATCTCTTTTCTACTGAATTCCAGCTGAACTACTCCAACCAGGCTCACAGTTATCCCTTCCGCCTGTGCACAGGATCCCATCCTGGCAAAGTTACCCTAGAGCATGCACTGGAGCTCACCTAACTCCTCACCAGGGTTAGGCTGGACAATGTGGGAATACCAGCTTCTGACTTTTTAACCAAAAGAAATTACTTTCATAATTAAAAACCCTGCTGAACTAATGAATCTCTCCCCTGCCAATGATCACGAGCACTGAGAGAGTTGCACAGCCAGCAAAGCAGGGACAGTGTCACTAGCCAGAGGACAGGTTGGTTGTGCCACACCTACACCTCCCATGGATGCCACATCCAGCAAGTGGAAAGCCACTTGCTTAATTCTGGCTGATCTGTTATAAACGACTGTGAAAATGGAGTTCCTTGGTAATTTCCCACTATAAATTGTAATGTAGGAGATTCTCAGAATTTAGACACGCATGTTGCATTTTTAACAGGGCAAACCATGTCATGGCCTGCTGGGGATGCAGCAAGATGCTGGGAGTCTGTGCCTTCCCCTTCATCCCAGAAAATCACAAACCTCAAACCCATGCAAGAGGGCAGGTTAGGGTTCTAGTCTTTATTCCAAATGTAAAATTCTCAGGATTTCTAAAGGAAATCAAAAGCAGGTCATGTATTATGTATTTGGAAGTTATATATGATTTTTGTTAGGAAAGGAGACTCTTGCAATATGTGGAATTCTTCAGGAACATATTTTCAGGATATTCTCTTGTTGATCTCAATATGAAACAGCCTGCAATTTAAACTAACTGATGGTAGTGAGCCAAAGTTTTTCCCTCCTCTTTTGCTTGCTGAGGCAATCAAAAGTCAAGGGTGCACATTTTAATTCAGAGCTTCATGACTCAGACTAACACAGACGTGCAGACCCCTGGAGTTAAACTCCTACAGAAGATCTGCTTTGAATAGCTCTGGATTTGCTCTGCAGCAATTTGATGGTTATATAAATGTGCTAGCAGAACACTGCAATACTCATACCAGCGGTACCGTTTCTGAATAAACACAATTTAACTCTGAAAAAGTACTGATAACACACTTTTCATGCATCCAGGAGAACAATTCACCACTGCTAAACCTCTCACCCCATTATCCAAAGCGTGGCAGCATTTTCTAAGCTGAAGGCATTCATTCTGAAAGCACATTTAAGTGCAGGGAATTTGAAATAACCAAGGCTTTTAGGGCATAAGAGCTTGCCAAGCATCAGGAGGATCTGGGATGCAGGATGTGAGGCAAACAACTGCAGCAGGGGAGGCACCTCTGTCAGAGCTGGGGTGCAGGGGCAGCCCCTCCCCACCTCGCTGGGCTCAGCAGGATGGATGGAGGCTGCAAGCTGGACACAGTGAATAAAGGAGTTATTCCTGAGGGCAAATGGGCAGAGACATAAAACTTTGTGTATTTATGCATACATCTATATAAATAAAAAAACACAGCTGAAGCTCCAGATGCTCTGCCAAAAAAGCCCTCAAAATAGCCATAAAAGAGTCAATGTGGAAGGAAGATTAAATTTTTAATTCCTTCCAGTCTTTAGCCAAAGGAATATGATGTCCATGGCGTCTGGTATGCAAAGAAATTCTGGTATGAATGAAGAAAAATACATGGCTAATTTTAATTCTGGGAATGAAGTTATTAATATACAGAGTAAAGACTGAGTGTCAGTTGCCTTAAAATAGACACTGACTGCTATCCAAAACAACCTCATTTGCTTCCTAGGGTCTCTAGGCTCTCGTTTAAATATCAGATTGGAGGTTTTTGGCTCTTTCTTTACCCTGTGAATGCTGCTGAGAATCCTCAAGTCTCAATAATGACTTGTAACAAACAAGCAATTACCAAAGCAAAAACTGAAAAAAATAACCAAAAAAAATCCCAAAATATGTGTTCAGCTCTCAAAGAAAGCCACCACCTTCCTGCCTGGAAAGGTTCCTCCTAGACCATGGCCAGGGGGCTGGCACTGTGGGACAGGGCCTGCAGCAGCCCCAGGGCTCATCCAGCATCTTCCACACACACCAACATCACACATAAAAAATTTAAAACTATGCATAAAAGATGACAGCTGCTCCTTTTCCAACTTGTCTATTTTTGTACTGAAACCCCTTGGACTGGAGGTGATATCACCAGCCCAAGGTGCCAGAGCATCCTGTACCAACTGGAATCCTTTTGGTGCTGAGATGTCTATCCAGCCATAAAGCAAGCTGACAGGGGCAATCCCTGCTAAGAGGAGAAACTGGGGAGAGAAATCAGTTCTCGGGCAGTAATTGAAAAGGCACAAAACCTTTCCTTTAAATATTCCACAACGAATGTTACGTTATAAAAACCAAGATAGTAGGAAATTTTATGTAGCTCTAAAATTAAGTTACACTCCAAAATTTTTAATGTCCATACCAGTACCCTAAAATTTTGATCAAATTTCATTTCCTAAAAATGGTGGTCTACAAAAGAATTGGACTGAGAAAGATGAAACCTCCACCAAACATGAATTTTAAGAGCTTCAGTTGAAGTTTCTTGAGAGGAAACAAAAATCAAGTGTGGATCTAGGTTCAAATACAGATCTTGAACTTGTGTAAGCTTTGGCAGATTTGGACTCTGGGTTTTGCTGTATTTGTACATCAGACCACAACCTCCACGTCTGACACACAGAAATATGGTTGTGTTTGAGAGAAAGTTAAATTTTAGTCTCTGCTAGTGCTAACATCACCTTTCTGATATGTATTCAAACTCTATCAGTCACTGAACATGTTATTTGATAGTACTGATATTATTTACTTTTTCTAAACTATCAGGTTTGAAATGGAGATTAATTCCTCTATGTCAAGAGGAAATAGAAGGAAACTGAAGAAAGACTATTCTAGAGGCAGTAAACTGACTGAAATTTTACGTTTTGTTTCTTTACATGGTCATTGAGAAAGAAAAGGTTGTAGGGGGAGGACAAGTGTCCTGAAGGCTTCGTTTTGATTCTTACTACTTTTTCTTTTAGTTACTGTTAATAAATTTCTCTTTATACCCTTTTAAAGTTTTGAGTCTGCTTTGCCTTTCTCCTAATCTTACCTCATAGCAGAAAATAAATAAGTGCACTGGTGATTAACCAACACTGAACCCACCACACATCTGTAACTAAAACATCCTCTATAGAACTCTCCCTGCTCTCAATAGGAGAATCCCCCTCTGCAGAAAATGAGCAGGACCACATAAACCTAATTGTTTCCCTCCTTTATTAGCACAGGAAAATCCCCTGATGCCTGTGCTGAGGGTCACAGTGTGAATTGCCAGACAAGCAAGAGCATTTGCATTCTCAAGCAGATGATTTTCATCAAGTATCTCACTCCAGTTTCCCTTTGATTAACAGCAAGACAGGCAAACTGAAAAATGGTGCTAAACTGTTAAAATATTCCACACCTATCAAATCTGCTTTGGGCATATTTGTAGTAGCAATCAGCACAGCCCAGGTACAACCACTGGTTTTAGTCACAAGTCAAAGGAAATCACAAGTGCCTTGGAAGCTGGAAAAAAAGGGTTGGAATTGGTGGTAAATACCTCCAAGTAAATATGAAAACTGATGTGTCAAATACAAGAACCTACCAGGCAGAACAAGAAACAGAAATGGGAGAGAGAAGGTTTGTGAGGAAAGAGAAATGGCAAAAGTAATGCAAATATTAGCCTGCATTAATATAAATGGAAGGAAAAACAATCACTAACAATGATGTATGGGTGCAGGTTTTTCTAACAATCCCACCAGTGCTATCCTATACCTCAGTGCCATGACAACATTTGGAGTCTAGAGATGACATGATTGGTACATATTTATTCTAAAACACACCACACTCATTATGTTACAGCTTGTGCACACCGGCCACATAATTGCCTCCCATGTTTTTCCCCAGTGCAAAATGTTATTTGCTGTAGGTCCATAAAAGCAGCTGGATGCTGTCAGATAAGACTTTATTAGAAATAGACTATACTTTTGTGAATAAAAGGAAAAAATCTACTGTTCACACACTGAGGTAATACATAAAAGGAGAAAGAGCATGGGAAACTTAGTTCAAACAGATTTAGAGAAGAAAACAGAATTAAAGGAAAGCCTAAAACACTAAGCAGCAGCAAGGCTGAGTTCCAAACTAGCTCATTGCATGAACATTTTACTTCTGAACATCTGGAGCAGAAAACTGAATATGTTCAAAAACCCCAAGGTTTCTCTTCAGGGCAAGCAAACAGTGGGAAAAAATGTAGGCAGTATGTAAATATACAGTGGAGGAATATACAGTGAAAGAATTTGCAAGAAACAACATAATATTTTCCTATTCCCAGGAAGCTGGAAGAAAGCTTGCCCATGATGATGGGGTTTTCTTAAGGAAAAGCTGGGAAATTGAAATTTCTTGCATCATCATTCCTCTAAAAAGCCAGGACACTGAGTGATCTTTTCAGCTCTGTTCTAGATGGAAGCCTCCCCTGCCAAGGTAATCCCTGCTCCCAGGGGTGGTACAAACCAAACACAGGGATGTCTCCTATCATTCTAAGCTCTAAATATGAAGGAGATAATGGTTTTCACATGTCTTGTCTAAATATACATTGAAACAGAAACTCAGAATGAGCACTGAGAGGAGCAAGCCTGTGTCTCCTGCTCACCCTGCAATAAAACTTTGCTGGGGATCTTCTCTGCTGAGTGTACAGTGAAATTTGACCCAGAAAGGGTAACATTTCCCCTGTGTGCCTGTGCAAGAGACATGCTTATTTTTGCACAGTGCTATTTAATACCTGTTACAAGGAAAGGATTCCCCTTTTAAGACTATTTTAAGACCTCTAAGAGAATTTAAAGGAACTTATGAGAAGGCTACGTTCAGCCACGAGAGAGTAGTTTAAGCAGATACCTGACAGCTCTTTTTCTTAAACCATGTTGCAGAAAAGCACTGCAGTTTAATAAAAAGCACTGCAACCAATGTGCCTGGCAGATGAACACGTCAGCAGTGGAAGGTTATAAACGTCAGACTGCTGCATTCATAAAAATTGCACTGAAATGCTCTCGTGCAGCCTGTTCCTCCTGCTCAGGCCTCCTGCAGGGAGGGAGCTGTGGGATACAGGGACAAGAGGCTCTGCATGTCCTTGTCACCTCCTTGGCACCCGTGACTGGGGGCTTGGGCAACTGAACAAGGCAAGTCTCCCACCCTGTGCCCAGGAAGCTTTTGGGTTCCCTCTGCAGGTTCCAGATGTCCTCAAGATGAGGGTTGTTGTTTTTCCTACTTTCTGTTTTCCTGTTTTTCTCAAAGATTGTTTATAAGAAGGGCATTGTGCTAGTCAGCCAACCAGGTGAAATGTATTGATTAAGTGACCAATCTGGTCCAGCTGGATCAGAAGTGTACAAAAGGAGAGAATTCTAAGTAAAAAGAGAGATTGTGCAAAACCAGCCAACATCTTGTGTCATTTCTTACGATAACAGCAACACTGGAGATGCTGCTTATCACAGCAACAATGGCAATTCTCAAACACAGAACAATAAAAATGTGTAACTTCACACTGGTAACTTGTAACCTGCATGATACGACAGGTTATGGGCAATATCTCTGTCTCAATCTGGAAGCAGAAGAAAGGCAAGCAAGATTGATTATTTTTTATTTACTTACTTCTTGTCACAGTTTCCACAAACACATGAAATTTCATGCTTCAGTACCTGCAAGCCATCTTTTGGTGTAGATACAAATAAGGAGCTCAGTTTATGTTGGTTGAGAGGAGAATGAGATCAGGATTGAATTTTCAGACAGCTGGGACAGATTCAAAGGTTATATTTGCAGAATATGAAATATTCAGAGCCAGGCAGTCCACGGCTGTGTTCTGCTGACACATTTCTGGATGGAAAGCAGAAAGCTGAACTAGAGCTTTGCACAGCCAAGAGGCTCCTGCTGAAGAAGACAGTCACGTAAACTCCAATGAACTCAAACTGCTCAGTTCCAGGCTATTGCCTCATTTGCCAAGAAATGGTTAAGAAATATAGCAGTTTTTAAGAATGTGAGATTAATTCTACTCTTTTTGTGAAAGCTATGTCGTCAGGGTATCAGATAGTATCAGTAAAACTCAATATGCAAAATTTAAACATAAAAATTCCTCAGTGTGGCAGTGGAAATCAAAGTAACATCTGTGACATCTTACTGCTGGCAAGTTAGATTTGAATGCAATGAAACCTGAACAAAAGCAGAGCAAAGATGACCTTGCAGCCTTCTTAACACTGATGGCAATATATAAAGGAATCCAGGCCAGGAATTGCCTTTTAATTCAATTCACTATTAACCACACCCTGGTCAATGGTGGTTCCAAGGATGTATTCATTAATGCAAAGTTTCCATGTTGAGTTGCCCCAGGCACTTCCAGAACCCTCATTCACCAAGAGAGCCTTGTATTTGTCTACAACCCTGGTAAAAACAGTGTGAACCCCATTCTCCCCCTGTGAAAGGAGTAACAATAATAGCAGGTACTAGAAAATAGCAGAACCAGGTTTTAGTTCATTATAAAATTCATCAAATACCAACGAACTCAACCAATTATTTTCACATAGAAATGTTGATGAGATTGTAACAAGTTTCAGTAATGACTCACCTGGGATAGATTTGAGTAAGGGCCTAAAGGGGAAAAGCTCAGTATTTCTACTGCCAACTGCTTAAGCCAAGCAGTTCCACCAGGATATTTTCTTTCCATGGAAAGAAAATCCACTATAAAGTCCTAGTGAGGCGTAGATGAAAAGACAGCTAGAAAGATGGTTCTAAACTAGGATGAATTTACTTTGCAATGTAATCTAATTAGCTGTTATTTTAGCCATTTCATGAGGTTTGGAAAAAAGAATTCCTTGTTTCCACAACCAGCTTCCTTTTTTCCCTTTTTTAATCTCCTCAGAGGATAATTAGCTCACAGCTGCGTAACTCAGGAACATATTTTCATCATCCCTTCAAACTGCCTGTTGTGAGCTTGGGCTCTCACAGAAGCACTACAGGATTATTTGATACCAATAAATGCATTTGTTCCTACACCCAGAATTAACGAGTACAAGGACAGATAAACTCTGTTCCCCTTACAAACCCATTTATTCAGTCAAGGGACAAATAAGAATAAGAATAATGGCCAGAACATACGGGAAGCACCAAAGCACAGATGACTAAAGTCAAAGGCAAGCCCCCCACGGAGCCACAAAGCCTCACTGTGATGCAGTGTGATGAACTTCTCGAGAGAGGGGACAGGCAAAAGGTAACTCACAGCTCAGTCACGTCCTTGGGAATGCCCTTGGGCAGCACCCGCAGCCCTTTGTTGCTGCAGCGAACCACGGAGTCCACACAGGTACACTGGGAAGGACAAGGAGGGGAAAGCAGGCAGCTGCTCTCATCATTACCTGCACAGGGACAGAGGCAGAGCGTCAGGAAATCACCATTCCAGCCCGAGGCACCCACCCTGAAGGTAACTGGTGACAAGGACCAGGGAGGGGCACCCTGAACCCAGGGTAAGCACCGCAGCATTTTAAACTAGACCCAGTGCTTTGGATCTCCCTGCCCTCATGCAAATTCTTTAGGTGACATGAACAGCTCATAAACGGAATAGAAATATCTTAAAATATATTTTTTTTCCTAAGGAGAATCTACTTTGTAATTCTGTGAATTATAATGCAGCCAATGTATGAATCCCAAATCCTCCCCCACCCATTAAATGCCAGCTGAAACGGAGAGCTTGACCAGCACATTGCCCTTAAATTCATCTAGAGAGATGATATTCACTATCTACTCTCCTTTTGGAAGACTTTTTTAAAATTCAGCTTTGAGATGTTTATTTTTTACTTTTCAAAGTCAGCCTGGCACTTTGTTTATGATCTGAATTGTAAAGCCTCATTGTTTTCAACAACGATAACCAGGCAAACAACAAACTGAAGCAGCACACTTCCAACTGCTGGCAATCCATCTGTGCACACTTAAAAATATCAACTTTCTCCAAAAATGGTTTCAAAGGTCCATAAACAGCAGATTAAATCTTGTAATTGAAGAACAATAGGGTTTCTGCAGTAGAAACCAACGCTTTGAAGCTAAGAACATTAAAGCATGGATTTTCCCCAAAAGCAACAGGCTTTGCAAAACATAAGGCACATGCCTGCCCAGGATCACGATGTATGTGAAAGGAAACACTTAGTGGCACATTCCCGGGATGACAGGGAGGGGAAGCACACAACTGTGTGTGAGCACAGGCAGCCCTGCACAGACCCAGAGCTCCCAGCCTGCTCCTTCCTTCTAACTGATGCAAGGACTAATTGAGACAGATCTGGTTCTTTCTTCTCTCTGCTGGAAGCACCCATGAGCATTGAGATTAAAGAAAAAGACTGGAAGTCCTGGTACAAGATAACAGAATTAGCCCTGACTGTATGGGTAGGAATCATTTGCATTCAGAGAGCTGGGGAGGCACCACCAGACTACAGAAGAACAGAGATTTTTTTCTTTTCTTCCCCACTGAGTTTAGTGACTGGAAACAAAATTCAAAGTCCTTCATAAACCTGCAGAAAGAGCATGTTTTTTCAGCATATTTAATTTTCCCCTGTGTTCTGTTTCACACCCTGCCACCACCTACTTTCCATTTGCCTCCAAGTTACTGCCTGACAGAGAGCTCCCAACTGTGGAATGACATTTTGTGCACCAGGATCCTTCTTTTCTCCCAAGTGTGGAATGTCAATCTGTGGACCAGGATTTTTTTTGGTTTGGGGGCTTTTTTTCTCTCAAATTAAAAGTGAATTATTCTTTTATGACTAAACTTGGGTCTCTTGAGCTCTGAGCTCAAGAACCTGGGCCTGTTGCCAGATTGCTTGACTAGAACAGGAATTAATTTTTACTCTAAGCAGGGAACTTCTATCATTCTTATTGTCTCTTTAGAGATATGACTAACTGCACCTCCAGCCCCTCTGGTCTCAACAAGCTGCAAGTCAAGCTAGCAGGGCATTCATCAAGCAATTTTCTCCTTATTAGTTTCTCTAAAATCTGCTTGACCAGAAGACAAAAACTACCTGGAGAATGAAAGAAATGTCAGGGTATTTTCTTTCAAACCCACATAGACCCAACGAAACACAAAGCATCACTGAGTCATTTTAAATAATGTCTAAGTTTTTTTTATTTCCCTGTATTCACCTTTTACTGGTGACCCTGAACAGTATCCAAATCTAAGAGACTTTGCAAGCAAGCACAACTCCCACTGGTTTCAGTGTTAACTGAGAGTAAGGAAGGCCCAGGATTACATCAGGATTAAACAAAGCAGAGCATTTGTCTACAATAAATGAATTCTTATACTTAGGGGTAGATAGCAGAAGTTCAGAAACTGGAAAACAGGAATAAAAATGTATCACTGATAGAGAACAATGATCTTAAGCTCTAGGTGAAGAGCTGCCATCAGCTGCCTTTTCCATCACTAAACCAAAACATTTACTATGCAGCACTGCTTGGTAGGGAGGAACCTTCTCAACACTACCACAAGTGCCAAATCAAACTGGGTTTTCTTACCATCACAGGTGAAGTCCTGGACATCTACATCTTGGATTGGAATATCCTTTAAGAAAAAGGGTTTCAAGCAGCGTGGGTTTCCACTGACAATTCTCTTCTTCCTCAGCCACTTCCCCAGCCAGGCCAAATGGCAGTTACAATTAAAGGAATTAGCCAGCAAATTACTGAAAAGGAACAAAACATGATTCCATTACACATGAACATACAGAAATACTGAAATAACTACAGAAAGATGAGGGGCTCCAAGTCCAGGCTCTTTCCTGTGAGGTCCCTCCTCCATTCTGCAGATCTGGAAAGTTCTATGCAGGTTTTATATTAGGGCTGGGATTATAATTAAAAAATATATATAGTTATGCATATGCAGACTTATGTTTATAAACCAAAGTGCTTAAAATTATTATTTAAACATACTTACATCACTACCAGGGCTGGATTTATTGTGGAATTCAACCCAAGCTACAGCTCACACCCAAGTCTAAACTCACCTCACAAACTGTACCCACATGTGCATGATCTCCAACATGATCATGGACCTGCCCCTGCACTCCCATGCCCTCCCTTTGCCTCTGTCCCAGCCCACACAAACCAGAGCCAGGAGGGAGCCACTGGCAAGCTGAGTTTGGGGTTCCTGTTGAAACAGCAAGGATAGTGCTATATATGCACATAAATACATATATAAAGCAGCACTGTCACCTTGAGCCACTTATGAAGTTCTCTCAGGTCTGGATACCTGTAGTGAAAAGCACCTGCTCTGCTGCCTTGTGAACTTTGTGGGGTCTGCTTCAAATCCTGCTACAGCTCCTGAAACATCTTCCATCCAGAGCTGCAGCCCAGGCATGGTGCTGTGGTGTGCAGCCCCCAGACAATCACCTGACACCTCCACGAGAGGGATGGAGCCTTAACAGAGCCTGGCTTAGCAGCTCCTTCCTAACTACACTTCAGATGAAGGAAAGAGGCTGAGATCCCTGGCAAAAAGGGACAGTGTCTATGCTATGTACAGAGACAGAGAGAATCAACAGCCTCAGTGTGAGGTTGCCTCATGGAAGAAGAATGAGCTGTCAGGGTCTGGGCATGGAAAACGAAGTATCTAAACTAATACTGATGGAATTTTCACATCATCTATGAATGTTTCCAAGAGTTCATATTTTGGTAGCACAGAAAGAAATACGATCGTGAAATTTCTTTAAATCATAGCATATCTTTTAAGACAAGAAATTTGAAGACAAGAAACAGGCACTTCAAGTGCAGTTGAAGTAGCTGAAGTAGCTTTTAAGTCTTCACTTAGAAGATGCTTTTACAAACCTAAACATGCAGTCAAAATCACATTAGGACTTCAGCCAAACAATTCCTTCAGAAAACAACAGTACTGAAGACAAAAAAAATGGGGCACAATTGAGGTGGGGCAGTTAGAAAGCAAACCCAAAGCAACTCCTAAATTCTGTAGGTTCTAGGCCAACATCTCATAGCCACAATATGATTTACAGCTGCACTCAGCACTGCAGCACAGCTTACTTCAATCACTGCTCTGCCCTGTAGCTCTGGGGTTAATCCCACGTGGATTTAACCCAGGCTTATGGACATTGTGGAGAAAGGAGAACTGGCAGAAAACTCAGCATAATGTTATAAAAATACTCCACCTGCTTCACACTAAGATTCAAACACTGCAGAAAGGTGAGAAAACCAACAGGTTACTCAAGAGCTTTCATACAGAAGGTGCAAAAGAGCACTGAAAGCAATACTCTAATTCTAGCTGCTTTCCTTCTGAATTATTTTCCATTTTCTTTAATCCATAATGGGACCACATGCAGGATGCTTTGTGTATTTTCCACACTGATGGGCTTTGGCATGAGCAGAGTGCCTGAACCAAATGTGGAAACCGCCAGCGCTGAGTGAGCCAGTGCTTCAAAGGCCATTTGCTCCACTGATGGAAGAGAGTGAGATCATACCCACAGAGCTGCTTCCATGACACAAACCCTCAGAATTCAATAACCTACAACTGGGAACAAACAGCAGGTGTGTATAATCAGGTTTCTGGAAAACCAGCAGCTCTGAGAGTAAAGGACATTTTGCACATCTAGAGAGCATCTTACCAAGACATATCAAGAACTTCCACAAACATTCAATCTACAAAATGCTCCATATCAAAAAATAATAATTATCCCTGTCTAGAGAGGAGAGATTGTTTTGACTTAATGTGCTGCTGCTCACTAGCTGAGCAGCAGTAACTATCCACAAAGCCTCCTTTTCTTCTTGGCAAACACAGGTTAACATATGATGTAAAATTTTTGGAGTCTTTAGTTTAGAAGTTGGATTATGATTTTTCTTAGGAAGTAAGAAAGAAATAGGTTGTTACAGATAAATTAACAAATAAACAAATCTCCCATTTAGAAATTCGAATCACTCCAGGCAAACAAAGGACAAATGTATCATGTCAGTAATTCCACATGCCCTTCTGCCACTTTAGCAACATCCAGATTTTTATCCTTTTCCAACTCCAGAGCAGGGATTTTTAGCTTTAATGCAGTATGAAGTTCATACATGTCCCTACATACATGCTCTTTCCACGGCAAGACTGTGATGCAACTTTTGATAGAAATGTAAGATGAAGTCTCTCCTTACAGTATCACATGGGTAAAGAGATTTCCTATTTGACTTGAAATGGAATTGAAAGTCTGGAAAGGCTAATTATATGTCAAAGCTTTACTGAGGAAACTGACTACTCAAGTGGAGTTCTCAAATCAGAAACAATAATGTTGGGCAGAAAAATTGATGTGAAAACTCATCATTAATAATCAGAGTTCCTACACATACAATAGTGATTTACCCACTCAGACAGAAATACAGCAATCAAACTTTTAGCAGAGATTTTGTACTAACATTAAATTCAGAAGTGTTTACTCAAGGACATAGACATATTTTAAAAATCAAGGGCAAATAGAAGTCTTGAGGAATGAAATATGCATATCCTACTACAAGTGCCTCTTCAAAATTACAAAGAAGTCATAGAATATTAACTATTTAAATGGATTCAAGTGACCTGTTAGAAAAACATGCTGGAACACATCTGGATGTTTTTCAAATTAGATTGAAAATATATTCTGGAATTCAGGTTAAGTTTATACAAAAATAGTTATATATCATTCTGGCATTAGCTTCATGCAGTTATTTTAACAATAATCCATGGAAAAGCAGTTCTGCTTGCAAATATCTCCCTTGACTGTGAAAGGGACATGACTGAATTCTCCATGTGAAGAAGTGCAAGTGCATTTCAAATGAAGATGCTACAGTGCCTAGTTTGACCAACAACAAAATAAAAATTGCTATTTTTTCTACAAAATAGATGTTCTTCCTCTATTGAAAATCATTAGATAGGGTATTATTTTCAGAGCTGTCCATGTACTGAGAATATCAATGAGACTGACTCACAAAGGGTAACAACAAAAGGAGCAATGTTCTTTAGTGCTGAAAATATGCCAATATAAAAATGGAAATGGAACTTTGCATGAATTTTTGTCTCCCATTGATAGATGTAATGCCAAAATAAGGCATTACAATACCCAATTAGCTCCCAAAGTGCGGGCTGAACAGGGAAAACAGTCACACCACCTAACTTCAGTGGTGGTGCCATCCAATAAATCCACCTACAGCGGAGCGCTGCTGGGCAATGAACAAAGCTGAATTCTGCATTTACACAGCAAAAATCACCATGGCTCAACCCAGGCTCTAAGGAAGTCAAAACCACACCTTTTCTGCCTGTAGATCAAACACAGAATGAAAACGTGTCAAAGAAGAAACTTTTCCACCAAGACACAGCTAGGGACCGACAGGATTGTAAATCAGTGCCCAGGCAATGCATTCTAATTAGCAGCAGCTTTAATTGCTCTCGCTGGAAAGTGCAACCATCTTTTCCCACAGATGATAAAAGAAGATGGGCTATTTTCTAACAAAATATGACAAGGACAATTCTGTGAAAGCAAGGTAGAGGCTTCACAGACTGATTCAGAGAGTCCCTGTACAAAGGGAGCCACAGAGGGAAGCACAAGACAACTGAGAGGAGCGGCAGGCACTGCCTGCAGCACAGTGACAACAAGCTTTCAGCAAGTGCCACCTGCTTTGACCAGAGACTTGAAAACAGTCAATAAAAATAATCTGCTTGTGTTTCTCTCTTTGTCCATCAATTTCAAGGAGATTCTTTGGACTGCAAATGTAAAAGGGAAGAAAATTCTGCGTTCCTTATGCTGCATGGAGCTAATGCCAAAATAACTGATTTGCTGGTGAAAAGTTGCCACAGCAAAGGGAAAGTGTGAGCAACAAAACAGCTGAGATTCAACACTTCTTTCTTTGCCCAAACATGATGGAGAATGTTTTGCAATCCTGAAATGCAATAGGATTGAGAGTTTATTTTGACTAGACAAAGGCTGTATTTTCAGGACAGATAATTTCCATTAACAGCAACACCAGGGTCCCCTCTCACAGTTGGAAACAAAAGGCAGACTTTCTTCCCATATTTATCAGTCTGTACTTTATTAAAATGGATGCACTAAAAAAGCATTTAGAAGTATCTAAGAAGCATGGGAAATTTTTCAAAGAATGATAGAGAAGTGTAAGAGAATTAAAATAAAGCTTAGGTTGGGATTTTCAAATTCACATTCAGTAAGGCTTGACTATTTTGTCTTCTTCAGATGCTCTGAAAATCTAAGAATTAGCTAGTAGACTTCTGATGTTTAACTAATTTACCTGAAATCCAAGAAAGGTGTTTGTACAAAATCAGACTCTACTGACACTAAGGCAGCTCCAGGGAGCTGAGTGTGTGATAAGCTGCACTCTTTGAACCTGCAGAAATCGTTTTACATGACCTTCTCCTGCAAGTTGCACTGGGCTATGACACAGCAAAACACATCCTGCCTGAGGCTGGCAAGCTCCAAGTGTTTTCACCCACTCCAGCTGAAACCATTCAGTTTTGTTTTTTTTTTTAATCACACCTTGTATCCTCCAAACCTGTGACTTCAGTAGGATGGAGTTTTCTTTCCCTAGATGAGGTTTTCCACATAAACTGAAACGCTGGCTTTTTCAAAAGGAGAGCACAGAAGAACAGCAGCATGACATGTTCATCCCATAAAAAGGTAACTTACATTGTAGACAAAGAGACCAGTGTGCTGAAGGCTCCAGGGGTGATGGTGCTGATGTGATTGTCATACAGAGACAGGAGCCTCACTGAGCTCAGGCCAGCAAAGGTGTCATTGTTTATACAGCTGATGGAGTTGCTCCTCAGCATCCTACAAAGATTAAAACAGGGAATTAGGAAGTGCTGGGAGGGGCTGTAATTTCAGGATGGGGGGTGCTTTACCAAGGGTATCAAGAGATGCTTTGGAAATCATTCTGTTTTTACTGATTGTTGAAGTAGAACACAGCTAGAGGAGGGTTACAGTCACCTAAGCATGGTCATGTGAATTTAAAATGCATCTCTTCCACTCAGCATTAGAGGCTGATGGGAGCTGCACGTCTGAAAGCAATATGCAATTAAAATTATTACTAGTGACAAACTTGAAATAAAAACTAAAGGCTCAATTTAATAAATATCTGAGAGTAAGCTGAGATGCATTTCAGAGATCAGTTGAGAAAGACTGCCAGAAGTGTGTGACAATAACAATACTGGCTGCATTACTTCTGCTCATGTCCTGGATGTTTTTTGTAATCCACACTGAAAAAGTATGGAAGGACACGGTATCCTCATCAAAAATCAAGGAATATCTTAGGAAAGATCTCCAGATCTGGAACAGGCTCTGGAATGTCATTACCATCATTAATTGTGAAGACGAAACCCAGTAATCATTCTATAAAATGGTCTTTGCTTGGTGCTTGTACCAGATGATTCAGTGCTGTGTTTTGGAAGATACATCTCTCTGAGTTGTTATGGTAACAATGAACTAGACAATAAAGACCAATTAATCTGAAAGACTGGAGTATCTTGTTTCACTCCATTGCAAAAAAGGCTCATGTGTATTTGTTACACTGCATGCCAATCAATATCTGGGTCTGTAAACATCACAGCATTGTTGTGATATTCCTACTTAGGTGCAAAATAATTCAGTAATTAAAGCACACTACCCAAGCTCCACAAAACACATGCAGCTCCTGCTGCTGTGGCAGTGAATTGATCCTCCAAACTGAGGAGGGTTAACTCCTGGGTGTCAAATTCATGCAGTGAACAATGGAAATTCAGACTCCCTTAGGAGTTTGAATTTAAATCTCAGATTGGTATTTGCCAACTGGACACTGAAATGCTACACCACTAGCTACCTGAAAATCACCAGAGAAAGTTTAGATATGGCTGAGAAAACATCCACAGGGTCATCACAGACATTGCATGTTTGAGACTGAGCATTGTGCTGCTTTTGCATCACTGGTCTCTGTGCAGTTACCACCAGAGGCACCACGGTCTCTGTAATTTTGGGATTGCAGCTGGGGTGAAACTGTGCCAGGGAAGACCCACAGGGCACAGAGACACACCTTTCCCAGGTCAGGAGCACAAGCTCTAAAATGCACAGGTAGTAAAGAAGCTTGGTGGCTTAGTAGCAGCAGGAAGCATCTCTCCTGCCCTGTGTGGAATGTGTCAGGCAGCAGAACTGCACGATGGGATGGATGAATTTGAATGCCAATATATCCTGCACAGTGATTTATTACACTGCAGGAGCATACAGTCTCCTAAAAGCTGGACCATAACCCTGACAAGTGCAGCCCCTTTGCAAAAGATTACTATTTTAAAGCTGTAAGAAAGTCAATTAATGGATAGCAATACATGTCCCTCAAGCCAAACCCTTTGGTTTCACATCATGGTTCACCATGCACTGTGTGCCCTTCCGGAAAGAAAACTTAGACTCACAAATCCTCATATCATGCTGTGTATATTTAGACTGCTTTATCAGCTGGGGGAAATGTAGGTCAGGTCAGCAGGATAGCTTGAATGTTAAGCATCTTTTTATTAAAAAATGCTGAATTTTGTTTAGGAGCACTGCCACAGGCTGCTTTACAGCATAAAAATTAATTTAATATCTATGGGCAGTATTTTCAAATCCCTTAGTAAAGTGCATACATTAAATTGAAGAACAGATGGCTGTAACCACAAAAAAATCTTAATGGAACAGCAAAGTTCCATATTTGTCATTACAGAACAAAGTCCTTGAAATGAAACTTGAATTTCTTTTTACACTTGAGTAAGGACTGTACTAATTGCGTCATGACATCTTGCAACATAAGTAGTATTTTTTGCTAATGAATAAATTGCAGATTTTAATTGTATTTTGATCCCTAGAGTCTTTCTTGACAGCCCCACCTAGTCAAGTGCTTTCTTCCTACAGCACAGCTCCAATTTGGGTGGAGGAACAGTGGGAGGATGGACAAAGAGATAGCAAATGTTCCTACACATCTTGTTTCCACAGGAAATAACAAAATAATAAAAGCACTAAATGACTGGAAGTGCACAAATTTGACACATGACAGGTTCCCCATGATGTCAGTCCTGTGAAAATCTGTCCATTTTACAGAAACAGCTGATAAATCCCAATCCTGCCCAGGACCAGAGATACACTGAAACCCTCCTGAGCGTGCTACACGGCCCAGCAGCAGCACGGGCTGCCCAAGAACAGATATTCTGGCAGGCAGTGCTGAAGCTGAGCATTCCCACCCTGCCAGGGAGGAACAAAGGCAGGGCTTTCTTTGACTTACAGGGTCTTCAGCCCCGTGAGGCCCCTGAACATGCGGCCGTGCACGGACTCCAGCTGGTTCTCAGTCAGGATCAGCTCCTGCACGCCCGCGGCGCCGTCGAACGCGCCCTCCCGGATCTCCTTGATCTTGTTGTTGCTCAGATTTCTGCAGGGACACAACCAGCCACAACAAGAAAATCAGCGGTGTTCTATTCCAAACATCACACTGGAGGGAGGAAGACAGGAAGAATTTGTTCCTTTTAGTGGTTATCTGGAGAGACCATTCAGCAAGGAGAGCATCCAGAAATCCAAAGGTATTCCTACTGTTCTTACAAACAGCTGCCTTGCATTCATCAAAACCACAATTAGTTCAGCTATATCAAGATAATTTAAATTAATGCAGTTACCAGCTTTTAACACCTCATGTACTTCTTTCTTATCCATGTCTCTGGAAACAGTAAGTGGAAGTTTCCAGCATCTGATGCATGTCCATGAAGTTATGAACAATGCTTGGGTGTGGGTGCTCATCTGGCAAGAGTCAGTTAATGTTACTGCCATTGAAATGGTGTCACAAACTGAAATATGGACCACTTTTATTCACTTTACCAAGTATCTGATACCAACTTAGTATGTGCACTTAAATAAAAAACCACCACTCAAAAGGAAACAAGGATCTCTTAATTGTCAATTCACAGCCACTGCAATACACAGCATTATTTTCTAAATATTTACTCTACCCATACAGTCTCAAGATGTTTGCTTATAGATCCATATTAGAAAACTTTGATCTACAAAGTCAAATGAAGTTCTCCTGAAGTGCAAAATTAATCTTTTGAATATTTCATATTAGTGAAAACCCCTGTGAACAGACAATTTCTGAATGGTGAAAGTGCCATCAGAGATGCATAAAAATAAATGGCATTTAATTATTTAAAACATTTATATAGAAGCACATTAAAACATTGAGCCTGAGTCCTTCAAGTATCTCCTATGATATTCTGTATAGATTATGATGAATAATTCTATTTGTTGAGGTCTATGACAGGAAACATTGTTCTTTGTTTTACTGTCTACAACAAAAAGGAGAAAGTACAAGATATGTTCTTGCTCCCAAGAAGATGCTGAATTCCAACACCATTACTCATGCAGAATAGCACATTATTCCAGAAATGATCCCAGTACAGACACAGCATGAGTAAGAGTTTCAAAATCCAATTCCAGGTGATATAAAACAAATGACAAGGTATCAGATTAACACCTGGGCTACTCTGCTCAGAAGAGTTGGCAATTTTACTGGGATAAAAGTTGACAGAAGACATGGAAAGAGGACAGCTTGGCCTCAGATAGAAATAATGTGGGTCTTGCTCTTTTCAGAAGTCATCACTTAATAAAATAATAAAAAAAAAGGGCCTTGGAAATATGTTTCATGTGGGAAACTGGAGTACACTGGTTTATGTCTGCTGAACAACTGTCAGAGAGTGGGCCCTACAGCATGTGGCCCATCACCTCTTGTGCTTTCTTGTGATCAGAAAGAATAGGAGCACGCCAGCAATCAGCCAAAAATAACATAAAAACATCTAGAAATACTTACAGGCAGATTTCTCTTTCCAGAAGTTTAGTGCTTTGTGCTAACGCTCACATGAAGAGTTTATGTTCAGTGTCAAAGCAAGTCAAGGGAGGATATTCTGACATATGCATTTAATTTTGGGGCTCAGCTATTTCTCTAGTGGAAATGTTTATAGCTCAGCATCTCTTTTGAATGCTGGCATAAATGCTCCCAAAGATGCCCCTCCTGGCAAAGATCATGCCACGATGCATATTTGCACAGAATAAGTAAGTAAATGTTTGTGGTGGGAAGGGAGGGTGAGTTACTACAACAGACAAAGACTTTGCAGATTGCAAACTGACCTACACTTGTAGTTATGAAGTTTTATTAGTTACCTTTTACCATATAAAAGATATTTAGGTATGTGTATTAAAACACGGGGGCAGTTTTAATGGTCTCTTAGACACTGAAGGCAAGAAAGAGCAAATATTGGAGACAAAAGCTGGCCATGATCTGCAAAGGAATTGGCACCTTCATACAGTGCAAACATCTGAATTTTAATTGCTGCCAAAGGACTTCAGCAGATAGGCAACTCTGCTCATTTGAGTTAATAATGCCTGATCTTTTCAGCAAGACAGAATTACCCATAAATATGCCAGCAGTCTCAGAAGAAGCCAATTATAAATACATTTCCCATGCAAAAGATTTGAAAATCCAAGATTATGTTGAAATCAAAGTTGCAAGGCAGAGAAAAGAGAAGCTCTGCAGTAATAAATAGGTAAAGATGTTAGAGTCCTGCAATCCTGCCTGGAGTATTGTCAAAGCAGATGTTCTGCCAACCTAGATTTTGTTATTTGTCTTCCTGAATTAGAGTTTCCCATATCAGAATGCAACAAAAAAGTGGTAGATGACAATATTCAGTCACAAAAAAAAAAAAATTCTCCTAAAGTCTGAGCAGCTAGAATAATAAACATGAGAAATTACATACTTTTCAGTCTAGAGTTACCAGGAAAAATAATCAGCTGGTATAAGGCTTAAAAAAATGAAAGCATTGTAACCTTCTGCCTGGTGTGCAACTCAGAGACCTCTAACTCCATCCTTCCCAGCTCTAAAAGATTTTTTTAGATGTGATCATCACACTTGACAAGGAATTTTTTTATCAGAAACAACCTACTGACAGTTTATAGCAACCTCCTACTACAGAAATGCCCCATCCTCCTGCAACACTGAGCTTCTACCAGGAATTCCTCCTGAAATACTGGAAGACAGAGGAAAAGAAACTGAGTTTGAGGTTCCTATGCCCTCTGGCAGGACCCAAATGGGAGCCAGCCTGACCCCAGCCTGGTAACTCCTGAAGGCTTATTCCATAAGGACTTCCTGATTTGCCCTGGTGATAACATCTAATCCTATTTCCAGACTTTTATTTTGGGCAAGAGGTCAGAATAAATTTTCAGAAAGCCTGGGTCTGCTTTATGGGGGGCTGTGAATAGGAAATGAAGAGATCAAGAAGCTATCAAGGTGACATTGTTCACACAGCTCACTTTTCAGCTGCATTTTATTTACTTTATGGCTGAAGTTTACAATAATATTATTTCTGTTGATCTCATAACTTCAACACAGAGCAAGCTGGATTTTATTTAGATTTAACAGAAGCATTCACCTTGCTGTACTGCTGGGGCAATGTCAGCATTCCAGCTCCCCACTGCTGAGTTATTGACACACCTTCCCATCTGGAAAACCCTTGAGCCCAGCCAGCCACAAGGGATCTGCTTGGTCTCACCTCCAACCCTGCAGTTTTATCATAAAAACTGCCTGCTCTGAGTGGGGCTTCCCTAGAATATTTCTGTCTGCTGGAGATGTGCTTGGAATCTTTAAACACATGAGAGGAGGAAAAGCCCAGTGCTGCTGCATTCCCCTGAAGGATGCTGAGGCTTTCACAGCCTTTCCCAACAGTCTGGCTGGGTTTGATGGTGTGAGCTGTTTTCAGGAGCTGCATGGCACTGAAAGGGTTAAACACTACAGACAGACAGTGAGCTGCAGCCAGTGACACTCCTGCACTCATCCAGCAGAGCAGACTGATGTGAAAAACACAATGAGCCCCAATGCCAGGAAGCACAGCACACTCCTCAACACCATTTCCAGAAAATAAAAAAAATAAATGTTTCTGTGTAACCAGTGACAGATGACTGCAAGCTCATTTGCCAAGGCAGAATTGATGCTTAGGGGAAGGAACAACAGGTAACAGCTGTTTCCAAGGGCACAAACTACTTCTGCCTCTCCCAGAAACTTGATATCCTGGTTTGGAAACTGACTTCTAGTCCACAAACTCTATCATGATTCAATTTTATTTCACATGTAAAATGTTCAAATCCTGGTCTGACACTCCATGTAGTTCAATCTAGCAGAAATACTTACAGCCAAATTAAGCCTCCAAAGGCAATTACATGCTGGAGGTGGGCTGGCAGTACCAGCTATTGGCAAGACAGCCTGACATTTCTTATAGAGACCACATTATATGTTCACTTTGTAACTTTGGCAAGACTTAACTGAATGAACTGTTAGATGACCCTTTCAGATTTTGAGGTAAACATTTTTTATTACTCTTGTTCTCAAGAGAAGAGGTCAGTCCCCTTTCTCCCCAGCAGTGCATAAAGTATGGCAGTTCACCTTTCTATTTTGAATGTGAGCTCATTGCTGATATTTTTTCCCTGCAGAATCAGTTGCTGGGACCTCAGTGGGAATAGCCACTGATTTCCTGTAGGTACAGAGGAGTGGGCAAGCTCTAGAGATGGCATCTGGGGGCTACAGCCTCTGCCAGTGGGTCAGTATCCCATTTCAGCAAGCAAGGGTGTCTCTGTGCTCCCTCTGAGTCAGAAACCAGGGGGTTTGGACACTGAACCTGGCATGGCCCCTCCAGGCTCCCACTGCCATGGGAATCCCCAGGCACCCAAAGGTTTTTTTCTCTAATTAACAGCTTGAGGTATTGCCAGGGACTGGGGGGGTTCCCAGCATTGCTTCATGCTGAATTTGAGAGTTGCTGCAAGAAATGAACTGCTCCCTTCCACAAAGTCAAAAGTTCACCTCTGTGAACAGGGAGGTCTCCCCTCTCCCCACCTGACATGAGACCTTGGTGTGTTGAGTGAGATTTCAGAAGCTTCCAGCTCCCCTGGCTGGAGGGCAGCAGCTCCTGGAGCCTTTCTGTACCCTGGGGAGAGGACACCCCCAAAAGTCCAAGTGCTGGAGCTGCTCCCACTCTTTAAGAGCTGAGATGCATCCTTGAGTTTCTCCTGCACTCCAGGCAGGGCTCTTTGCTAACCACAGCCAAAATCTCAGCAGCACAGTCCTTGGAGCCTGGGGTCAGTGGGATGGGACCCAGCCCTCAGAGCCTTCAGCTTTCCCTTCACACATGCAAGATCAGGCAAGGCCACAGGGTAAAACCACAATGAAAGCAGAACAGAGTCACTGCAGAACCCAGTAAATTACTTCTGAACTGGATTAGACCTGTCTAGATGAATCTACACCAATCTTTTCATTCTACTGTAAAAAGTATTAAACATAAAGGAAATTTAAATTTAGGTTATGAAAACCACATAATGAATATGAGATTTTGCAGCTAATTACTGAAGTTGATTATTTTTTTTAAAGGCACATGCAAATATGTTAACCTTTTAAAAACCAGCAGGGTAATCTTAGCTATTTCATTCCTAAGTAAAATGTGGCATCACATTGCATTATGTATCTCTAACCTTTAAATTTCTATATCAAGAATTCAATTTTGTTTTGCATTAAAATGTATTAAATCCTAGGCTGACACATCATACAATAAGGTTCAGCTTAGGACGACTATTTACAGACAAATTACACCACAAAATTAATTACATATTAGAGGTGGGGTTGGTGCTACCACCTATTGCAAAAGTGATCTGACACTTCCCTTTTTTTCCCATCATTTTGACTCTCTCTGGAATTCTGCTGGAGCTTTACCAGCCACAGAGAACCATGGCTCTCTGAAATAAAGTTTATTTTCCAAGTTCCTCAGCATGGATCTGTCACAAGTCCTAAACTCAAGTGAAAGACAACCAGGGGACAAGCACTCAAATACCCTTCAGGTATCCATATTACAGATATTCATATTCATTTCAGAAAAAAGAGTATTTCAGAGAAAAATAAAGCAAAAAAAATTGTATGATTTAGGCTAATGCCCTGCCACTGCAAAGCTCTGTTTTCTTAAGCCTAGGAAGCAATTCAGTTTCCAGACAGATTCCTCCACCTGCTGTTTGCCTTTAACACTTAAGCAGACAAGGAATATATGATGAGGCAGAGTCAATACTGTCAATGAAATAATTGGTTGTCTTGTCCCTTATGCACACTAAAAGTGAGGATTTGATCAATGTTCTTCCTCTGTGACTGAGCAGCAGCAGTGAGCCCCAGTGCACACCCAGTGCCTGGCACTCCTGCCACCCAGAGCTGCTGCTTTGGGACCATGAGCAGCAGCAATTCCATCTGTGGCACTCCCCACAGTTCCCTTCTTGCTTGCTGGAGAGGGGCCTTTCATCAGCAGAAGGATTTGGCCTAGTAAAGACCAAATAATAACTTGGAAGGAAAGGGGTGTTTGTTTGCTTGTTTCTTCCTGGTAACCCCCTCTTTTCACAAAATGGAAAATAAGTCTAGTCTGGTTTTTTTTAGGGATCAGGCCACTGAGTGAAGTTGTGGTTGAAATGTTGGTCTGCTCATATGAAAAAACAGTTTTCAGAAAATGCCTTTAATTAAAATGGAGAAACTTCTTTAGAACATGAGGTAGAACAGAAGAAATGAGCTCAGCTACAAAGATTTCCTACAGAGCCTCTGCTTGGAGGCTGCCACCAAAACCCAGCAAGAGACACTTTGCAGGGTGCAGCTTCTTTTTGCCATCAGATTGACCTGCTCCTGCACACCTCTGATCTCAGCAGCCGCCAAGGACAGATAAAAGAATCTTTTGTTTCACAGGAAACAAACTCTTAAAAATACTCTCACAACGGTTTCATGCTGGATTTATGCCCAAAATGCAGCCCCTGTTGAGGCATCCCTCCCTCTGAGTGATTGATGGGGACAGGAAGGACAGCACTGTACTTCCCTACAGTAAGTTTTAAATAAAAACAAATTATTCCAATTTTCAAAACATAAATCCTGAAGGTTTGATGAGGACAGATGCTTTCCAGTTTGTGTACACACTTATACAGCATGCATTTTTCATTCCTGTTTACTATCTACTTACACAGGGAACAGAGCACTTAACAATGTCAACATCATTTTCTGAGTGCACTGTAGCTACAAATTATTGATCATTCATAAAACATGAGGCAAATGTTTGTGATTAGTTCCCCAAGTCTGACAGGCTGTACTTACACAAATACAACCCAACCCAAGCCTGCAGTGCTGCACCTGAAACTCTTGCAGAGCTAAGAAGAATCCCACTACAGTTGCCTCCAAAGCCCCTGAGGTCTCACATGGATTCCAATGGCCAGGATGGCAGAAACCAGGTGAAATTGCCTGGTTTGGCTGGATTCTCTAAATCAGTTTGATCCAGACAATAAAACCTTACTAAAGGCAAACAGTTAAATGAGACACTAGCAATGGGTCCATAGGGTTGAAACTCTAAATAACTTCAGAAGGATCCATTTTGAAGACTATCAGCAGGTATCTGACATAGTATTCCCTTTCCAAACCACTGCTCTCATTAAATACATACAATGCACTGTGCCAGGACTGTCAGCAGAATTATACAGCTATATCTGAATGACTGATCTATATGTCTGCTAATTTATTCTCCTCTCTAAACCAATAATGATCACCAGAAGCTGCCATTGTCTATATCTTGTAATATTATTTTCCTTTGACTATTTGAAATAACCACACTACAGCTGGAGGCACACAATACATTTGAGACACGAAACCAAAATCCTAAATGTCATAATCATCTCTAACAATAAGCATACAGTGGAATAAACTCTGGGACAGAATTCCTGTCAGTCTCTATGAGTGAAAGACTAAGACATGTAGCCTTAAAAACCCACTGAAATGTCAGCCTAGGGATCTTCATCTGTCAGTGTGGTTTAACTGTGCCTGTCCATCCAACAGGGAACTCCTTCCATTTCCTTAAACTTACATTAAAAAAGGGATTTCTACTATTGCAGTACTGAACTATAAAAAACTCATCCCTTCCTCCTTCCTTCCACTCCAAGGCTGCATGTATTCTAACAAGCAACTCACACTTACATTTTCCTGAGGTTGGGCAATTTCTTGAAGAGTCCAACAGCTTCCAAAACAGAAATATCATTGTCATTCAGACGCCTGAGAGGAACAAACAAAGAGGTATTTAATGCTTCACAGATGTCTGTAGATACATCCCTGTGACATTCAGGGCTGCCACACAAAGAACCATGACCTTTGTTAAGCAAGGCACTCCTTGCCATCTTCCCCAGACTCCTACAGGTAAAAGAGTTTAGCTTTGAAGGGAAAGGGACACAGAGGACTATCTACAGTGAAAGCTTAGGATGCCTTAAAGAGTGTAATGCCAAAGGACAGTGTCAGAGTCCCTTCATCTTCCAATGCCTGGGACAGGGAATTATTGACCTAATCTACTGCACACAACCCTCGTGTGCGTGACTGAACCTCGCTCCTGCTTTCTGCTACACCAGACGCACTGGGGATGTGATCATGGAACCAGAAGGGCTCTGGTTTCAGGTCCTTTCCTGTAAAAGTCTGCTGATCTTCAAAATGAATGTGAAGGCCACTGTTCTGGCAGGCTTGGGATGTAAAATTCGTTCTCTGATTGCACATTGCTCCATTTTGCTATATAGAGTCTTTGCTGCGTTTCTGGATGTCTCTCATATTTTTTCTTGACTTCAGATCAATAATTTTTATGAGGTTTTAAATAAAATAAGTACAATAAATACAACACTAACTCAAGAAAAGAAAATTCTGTTTGAAGGGGCTACTAATGCAAGAAAAGAACCATCATCTTCAGTTGCTAAGCAATAAAAATGTTTTCTCATACTCAAATGTCTTGAAGTTACATTAGTTTAATAAGACCTGTTCCACCCAAGCAGCAGGCAATGCTGAGATGGAATGGGCTCCCAATCACAGATTCACTCAAATGGTTAAAACCATTTCTTAAAAAAAAATGACTGGGTGCAAAGGCAGGGGACTCCAGGGTAGACTGGACAGGAAGGACACAGCTTGGGCCTGACCAGCACTGGAGGAGGACACAGGGCTGGGTGCAGGGGGCCCTGGCCCCTTTCTCACCCCCACAGCTGGCATAAATGCTAAGGAAATGAGAGTTGTGGTGCAACTCTGAAATAAAATTAGCTTTCTCATTTTCACACAGGGATAAAAGTAGGAGGTGCCTTTGATTATCTGAGTCCCTTTGACAGCCAACACGTGCAGCTGAGCACCCCGGCAGAGGCAGACTTACAGATCAGTGGTGTACTCAGGGAGGTGGCTGGGCAGGCGGGTGAGCTTTTGGTTGGAGCAGTCGACGACGGTGCCCTCGCAGCGACACTTCTCGGGACAGACCAGGTCCATGAAACACTTCCCAGTGAACTTACTCCTGTAATCCTCTGAGCCTGCAATAAAAGGAAAATATATTCCAGCAAACAGCTGTTGATAATTGCAGCGACCACAGGTATCATGGAATTCATCCTCAGCATTGCCTCCTGTCACCCCCCAGCTCCTGCACACTTTTTTTTGTTTTGATATTTGCCAAGGACTTGTGCTCAGCAATTTTTAAAATTACTCCCAGGACTTGTCCCTGGTTTTTCACTCTCCCCTTAACAGACTAATTCCTTGTCTAACAAGCCTACCTGTTAAGGTATTTTCCAGCAAAGTCACTTTTTTCCCATTTGGAATTTAGTCCAGCAAGAAGGAAAAGGCATCTCAAGAAAGAATTCAAATGACAAAAGACTTTTAAAGACATCATTTAAAACTCCCAAATGTTCAGACCTCAGCTATTAGAGCTGTTTTTTAGAGCAATCTTTTATTAGACAACCTTGTCAACTTTCCAACAATTAGATATCTTTATTAACTATGTTAAACAAACAGCAAAGGAAAGTAATAGCAGTTTAAATCATTTTCATTTTAATTAAGGAATGGGTAGAGCACACTTAGTGAGAAGCACTCCCTGATGTACCATTACACCGTGATTGCCAGACCTCTTTGACTGGGTTTTTGACCCATTCTAATGAAATGCTTTTCCAATTAGGCTCAGTGAACTAATCTGTCCTTTTCAGGTTTGGTTTTTCTCGTTTAATAGCAGCACGTTGGAAACTCGATCTCAGTGCTTCAAGGAACCAGGAGGATTAATAAATGTGTATGTAAGCAAAGTGCTGCCAAGCCCCCACCATGCAATTCCTGCCCACTCACTTCGTATTTCATAATGGAAGCACCAGAACCATTGCAGGAACCCTGTGCAAGGCCCAGGGATTGTAATTACCAAGAAGCATTTTTCAAGTTTTCCAAATTTTTAAAAGTCAATTACAAGCCCTTCTCAGAGAGAGGAGCTGAACAAGTGTTTTAAGAACCCAAAAACATCAACAAAAACCTAAACCCAAGCTGAAATTTGTTTAGGGAGACTTGATGACATTCATCACCTGCTTCCCCTTCCTGCCTGATAAATACACCACTGCCCATTTTATGAGCACATACTATTTTCTGAACGAAAAAAGAAGTTTCCTGAATCCACTATTATTTTAATTTATGTTACGCATTATCTCCACAGGGTGATGGAGTGAAAACAAGCAATTCTACAGGCAGTCTAACACTTTGATCCCACAGACATGCTTTGGTTCAGTGCTGTAATTCCAGTCTGGATTATGGGAACATTGACATACAGATTTGTACCTTACTACTTCACCACTACTTAGTGGTGCTAAATACTCTGCTGGTTTTTGTGCTTATTATAAATTATACATCTGAAGTGCAACTTCACTGACAACACAGCACTTAAAGTATTAGGACCAGTGGGCACTTTAAAGCATTATAAAAATACAGTCGAAGATTTTCCCCACACCACAATCACTTAAACACTTATCCTTTTAAAAAAATCTAACATTTTATTTCCAGTACTTCCAGACATTCCAAGCTGGGTAGTAAGAATGTTTGGTTTTTTATGATTCCTTGGAAACAATACCAAAGACAAACAGTTATCAAAATCAGAGTTTATTAAAACTGCTACAATTACAGTACACGTTGAATAACCCACCAACAATCAGTGATCAGAAAGTCCCAACTTAATACCCAACTTAACCCTTGAAGAAGCACTACTAAGTTTCCTAGTAAAAGCTTTTGTTGAAAAAAATAATCACAAACAATGTGAAGTTACATAGGGTAAATATTTATTAAATAAAATTAAAATTTTATTAAATCAAATTTTTAGTCTACTGATGGATACAAGATTCACCTTCCTATGGGAAAAAAAGGGATGGGAGAGTGGAATTCTTTATGAAGAAGAAAAAACAGAGTATAACACTGAGGGTGAAAAATAAATTTATGGTTTTCTCACAAGCTTTCTGGCCGAACAAATAAAGAATTTTAGCTCACTTAGACTTGGCACCCACTCTCCTGATGGTGAGGCACACAGCCTTCCACACTGCAGCAGCTCCAAGAAGGTGATGCTGTCTGGGCATCTGTCCACAGCTACCACCACTGAAACAGGGGAAAGGCCTCTCAGCTCAGCAGGAGAGGAAGGGAGCCAACATCACCTGCACACTTTTTCCTTCTCTTTCTCTCTCTTTTTTTTTCTTTTTTCTTTTTGAGTTTAAAGAAGAGTTCTCAGGTAATCACTAAGCCAAAAGTAATGAACAGCCTGTATGTGCTCAGCAAGTGCTCAGCCATCTCTTAGCCTGAGAGACAGCAGAATCACCTGCCAAAGACTAGATAAAATTTACTGTTTGACCTGAGCCTTGAGATCACTTGGACAGGTGGCTGCTCTATTAAGATATTCCCAGCTGGGATAGCAATGTGAAATCCAGCCATCTGCTTGCAGAGCTGTTTAAGCACATATATCCATTCCTCCTGACTGCCGGGCTCTGAGAGAACACAACGGACTCAGGAAGCACAGCTCACCACCACAGGCATGGAATACTCCTTGTACACTATAAAATCACCTGTAGAAAGCCACAGAGAAGAGATGCAGGACAGAGCATGACCTGGGAGTCTCTAGCAGTTCCCTAAATTAGGAAGAATTAAAGCTTGCTGTAAAACAAGTAGCCAAGGCAACAGCAAGGCCTGCATGTAACTGAGGGCAGTTGTAGTTATTGGATTTGTTAGCTGCTCTGATAACATTTTTATTTCACAGCCAATGTGACACTACTATCAGGTACTGTGATCTCTTATTATCATAAAACAAACAGACTGTGGCATTCCACAGAACAGCAGCACTGAGATAAGAAATATCACATTTCCAAGTGCTCAAACATTCTATGTGCCTTTCTGATACCCACATGGAGAATCAGGCAACAGGGAGAAATACCTTTTTGTTCTACTTGTCTTTAAAGCATTGTTTAGAAAACCTGATTTCAGTTTTTAAATCTTAGTTTTGTCCAAAGGATTTAAAAGGAGTTCTGGAGGATCTGTTCTGCTACAAATCAGGCTGTCTCAACAGGGCTTGAAAAGTGACCTGACATATTCATTCTAGAAAATGATCCAGCTGCCCCAAATTTGGCACCAAAAATATGACCATTGAGATCAATTGGTCTGAAAGTTAAGTGAAAAAGCCAGGAATCTCAAAAGTTCTTCATACAACCACAAGATCACAATTCCCATAGGGAATAAAAGAGAAGTGCATTTTTTGGTCATAATTTCACATTGCTAGTGCTAATTTTTATCAGTAACTACAGATAAAATCTAAGAATCCTGGATGTCCTCCTTTTGACAGCTCCACAATAGATATATGACAAATTTGCAAGATAAGGCAATATTTCAGTATAAGAAAACTTCTGTATGAGACTCTCAAAGTCCTTTATTAATAGGTGTCATTATCTCTCTGCAGGGGGGGAGTTAGGCTGAAGTATTTTGAAGATCTTGTCTAAGCTCTCAAAGCTAAAATGGCCCATTTGGGACTTGCTGACTCAGCCTTGCCCTCTGGAATTATTGGACAGTGGTGTTTCCAAACAGGCCAGGTTAGCCATGTCATTTTCAAGAGATGGAAAACAATGCTTTGCAGACTCTTTTAAAGTTTTTCTTTCATTATATTTGTTCACAATGCAATGCCAGCACATTAAGAGCAGGTCCAAAGTTACACTGAGTGGCAGGTGTCTTGCTGCAGAAATGGCATCCAAAATGTAGCTCAAGTAAAAGAATTCACTGGACAGCTCAGACAGATACAACTTACATTATGCACAAGGTAAGGAGACAAAAGTGATTTTTCATCTCTGTAGCTATGGCTGGAATCACCCTGGAATATTACCAACCAACAGAACGCCTGACTACTTCATTGCGAGAGCAATTAAACAGATTAATTACTCAGAAATGGTTATTCTGCATGCAAGCCCTGTGGAAAGTCTGTGCAAACATCACTGTGGCTCCCTGGTTAGCAACACCTCACCAGTTCCACCGTGCTGAAAGGGAAAGGGAATCTCTCACCTTTTGGTGCCTCTGCCCCAGCAGAAGTATCCAGGCATGCCATGCGGCAGGGAGTATGCAGCCTTCCATGGTGCTTGACAGAACCATGTTCCATTTGTATTGTTCTACCACATGGTTAGATCAAGCACAAAGGAAAACCCCACGGACAGCCAGAGTCAGAGTTAGGCAGCGCCAGAGAGAGAGGAGCGTTGAGAGGAAGCAGCATGGAGAAGCACAAGCTGAAGGTTCACGGAGAGCTGCTCTCCACTCCACCCATGCAAAAAGGTGCTGGATACAAGAGGTCATCCTGTATGCTACTGCAGGAACACCCTGGAGCACAACTGGGGTTAGTGAACACGGCAGAGCCCGGGCGAGGTCAGAGACAGAGCTGGCACGATAGAAAACTGCCAGAGGAGTGCTCACTGCTGCTTCCAGAGAGCACGTGCAGCTCCCACCACACACCGAATGCCCAACCCACGCTGCTTTTTATTACTTACTCTCTTCTGGTGTCTCCTTCCAGTAAAAATGCCATTTAGGCTTGCTCCATTTATTTAAATGTGACCGTGGAAATACCACAGTCCATATTAATAACAGCAGATTCTGAGTAGCAGATTCTGACCAAGCTCTGGTCTCAAATGCTCCCTGAGTGCCCTCTGAGCCTGATTTCAGCTCCCAGAGGCCCTTCCTGCTGGTGGCACTTACACTGACAATCTGTAATTGCCACTACTTTCCTTTTCTTCTTTTCTTCTTTTTATTTTTTGTTTTTTTTTTTTTTTGTTCCCTCTGCACTTTCCAGCAGAGCAGCACACACATGCTACTACAGACATAGACAGCATTTTGTTATTCTGCTTCTGAGCACATTTGCTGTGTTTTGTACATCATTCGCTGAGGGAAGCTGAGCATCTCTATTTCCGACATCCTGAATTACTTCAAACAGCTTTGTTCTTGTAACTCATTCCTGCAACCCTGACATATAAAGCAGAACATTCAGTTCAGGCTTGGCTGCTCCCACTGGAATAAAGCTCTCACTGACTCCACTGTCTGCAGAGCTGTGCCACTGGACAACGATTCTGAAAGTCACACCTCAAACGCTCTTGCAGGACTCCCAGATGAGAGAGGAAGTGGCTGTCCTCTGCAACTGCTCACAGTGTTTTCCTGGACTTCACTGAAGGTCAGTGCTTGGCTTTTAAATAAAAATCATTTTCCTTAGTAAAGGGTTTGCAGTGCCCAAAGAACAAAGTCAGCACCAAACATATTATTCATTACCTGCATGGATAACAATGCAAGTGCTTGAGCAGAGGTGACAGATAATTCAGCAGGGCTCTGTGCTCCCTCACTTTGCCATGTCCCAGCACTGGTATGCAGGAAAGCCAGCACTGAGTTACTTGGGAGCTTCAGGAAATAGTACAGTGTTAACTTAGCCACCCCACACTGTGGGTTTGGTTCAGCAATGGAAGTAAGGCAATTTGGTTTTGTCTGTCTTTGCAATCTAAGAAATAAACTGAAGCAGTTTTTTAGGGGGACCTAACACAAATCTTCAATCTCCACAAGCTGCCAAGCTAGCCAGAGTCCGAATAGATAAAAACATTAGATTATTAATTTTCTTCTGTGACTCATGCAGTGCGGCACAAAACCACATTAATTTCCTCGCCTGATTAATTCAAAGTATGCACAACCCTGGAATCCACACCTCATTTACTTTGAAATTATATCTATAACTAGAATTCCTGCCAATAATTTTGTACGGCTCCAGTGAAGAAGGATGTAGAATCCTATATACTTATTCCTACACTGCTTTAATAAAGCAGCAATTCTGGCCTGGGCTCTTCAAACAAATTAATCCACAGTACTCTGTTAAACAATGACAAGTAACAGTTCATATCTTCCAAAGACTTTTATACTATATACTGATTTACAGTATTAAGTGGGCTATCTGTAATAAACTCAGTAATTTCAGTGTCAATGAACTCTTTCAGTTCTTCTAGAAACAAATGCAGTCTGAGCTCTGCAAACACCTTCCTGCGAAACCTCATGAGAATATTTTGAACAAGTCTCTATTCCTTTGCTGCACTAATTAAACACCACTTAAAATAACTGCCTAAACTAATCATCAACTGCAATGAACGAGAGGTACCAGCACACAAAGAAATCTGTCAAAATCCTAATTTATGTCCCTAGAATACAGGAGAGCAGAAACGCCAGGAAAGCACACTATTTTATAAATTCCATTTTAAAAAATTCCATAAGCCTTTGGATGTACCTAAGATCATCCTGCATAAATGTCAGCAAAAAAGAAGTTGAAAAATGAAATACATCTCCGGCTATTCGCCAGCTCCCATGAAAACCCCTCCCTTTAGATACTTCACACACAAGGAGCATTGGTTTGCTCTTGGTGTTCATTCACTTCTTGTAATCCACGTTCTGTTGGCTGGTCACTGGAGCTGCAGTTTGTACAGGATTTGTACACAGGACCCTATTTTTAACTGTCCCATCAGGCTGCAACACCTCAGGGGGCTGCTGCAGTCTCAGAACAGTCGGATGAAGAATTTGTTGTCCAACTGCAGCACCAACATCCTTGCACTGGTTTTAGCTGATGAGCTCCCTCCATGCCAGCAGCTCCCCAGGTGTTTTCTGTATCCCATCCAAGGGACCACTACACACACAGAAAGTGCTGCCTCAGCCCCCCTGGTGCTGCTCAGCTGAACCTCAACACTTGGAATGGCAGCGTGAGAGGAGAGAGCAAACTGTCCCACTGTAACTTTTGAGGTTAAAAGAGCAATCAATCACTCAGCTTTCTGGCATAGTTAATTAAGAGGACAATTCAGATCTCAAGGGAGAAATCTGCACTCTGCCTACATGGGGAATGCAGGATAACTGTGATATTTGGATGCCTAAGTGGTATGGAAGCATCTGTGACTCAACAGTCATCCTCCCTCTTCCCAGTGCCTCTTTACTATAATTGCAAATAAGGATGTTGGTGGGTAACAAAGCTGTTCAGATATTTTGCTTTTTTGAAGACTACTTCAACTCAAAAATAAAATGAGGCAGAGCCTAAAATAAACTTTCTAACTGAAACAGGTCAGTTTACTTTCTTCTTAAGAACCATACTCTGCCAAACAGACCCACCTGTTTTATGTTAGGCTTATGCTTCCTTGAGTGAAATGGCTTCCATTCTTCCCCCCACAGCAGAGCCAGAACCCTTCAGCATCGTGTTCTTCACAGGCTAGTGAAAGCTCAGAGTAACTGCACAAACCTGAACACAAAGATCTGAACTGCTATCAAAGATGTGCAGAAAAGGGAGGGCTATCATCAGTATCCAGCACACTCAAATTAATTTAACAACAGCAACACTTCCACAGTACAAGGGAACCCATTACTATTTGTCATAGCAGTTGTGTTGTGTTCTCTAATGACTTCAGCTTCAGGAAGAATTCATGCAAACCAAAGCCCAAATATACTCAGTTTCAGTGTACCATGAAAAATTCATATTCATAATTACAAATTCAGTGTAGCATTTAATCTGCAGGTGATTTATTGGTGTTAAACAACCTTCCATTCAGATAAGAGTAATTCTCACGTACCACAAACATCTCCTCAGTTTTGGTATATTCAGAGGGTTTCTGGAGGTAGTTCTGCTGAGTCTTTGTGTCTTTCAGGGGGAAAAAAGAATTTACACAAAGAGAATTTAACTGAATAAAACCAAAACATACAAAAAGCCCCCAAACTAAACCAAACCAAGCTGCAGACAGAAATCTGAATGCAGTTTCTCAAATCATAAGCAGTGTTTCCTACCCCTTTCCCTCACAGCAGGGCAAAGCCATGGTGAGCAAAGCGCTGGAGCTTGGCCTCAGATGAGATTTCCCACTAACACGAGCAGGTCTGCAGCACCCAGGGCAAACCCAGAGGCTCTCAGGGCTTGGGGCTTGCTCAGGAGCTGCTGGAGCCCCCCACACCACGGGCAGGATCATCACATCCCCAGAAATGTGTCCCTGTAGCACTGCAACAAGGCAGACAGGAGCAGGTGGACAGCTGTGCTTTCCACCAAACAGAAAATGCTGAGGGCAGGAGCATGAGTCCATGCTCTGTAAATGACTATTTGCTTATTAAAAATGAAGGGAATTTGCAAAGTTGCCATCAGAGTGATTGGCAAATTACGGGAACAACTGTAGAGTGTTTCAATCAGATAAATCCTGTAAGATCTGGGTTAAATTCACCCACCTTTCATGACTTTTAAACACTGGCTGAGGAATAGCAGTGCATTGCACCTTTCAGTTTGAGAGCTCAAAAATCTTAAATAGTATTTACACATCACTAGGAGCAGAGAAGGGGAAACCCAAGGAGTCCAAGGGGCACAAAATGTGTGAACAGACACAGACAAAAAGTTCTGACATGTAGCCTGAGCTCCCCTGACTCCATCCACAGCAGTTCTGTGCTTCTAAAGGTGCAACAAGGCAGAGAAGAGAGAAGGACATTTCAGGTGATTACAACAGCAGGTCTGTTCCAAAGCAGACAGGTAACCCAAGGAAGGTGAGTGTGTATGAAGACAGAGACTGGAAAAGACAATAAAGAATCAAGGGAAAAGCTGCAATTAGTGAGAAGAGGTTTTATCAAATGCCTTAAAAATTCTGAGTGAATAAAAGCAGCGATAATAATTGGGAATAACATGAGAGAAATGACTAGCCCTAAATATGCCATTTTTGTACCCAAATGTACCAAAAAGGCTGACTTTGCTTTGGGTTGGGTTAACAAGAAGCAGTGTCCAAAAAGGAGAGAATAATGCTGGCAGATGGTTCATTTTCCTCCTCCCGTTCCCCCCTGTCCTTTTGATTGTATAGCACTGTCTGGAACTGAAGTAACTAATTAAAGGCAGTTAGACACAATGTATGCAGGAGGAAGCAATAAGACAGGCTCAATCCAGAGTATTTCAAATAGCAATCTTCTTGATAAAAGTCTTATTTCTAAGAATTAGAAGATAAAGAGCTTTTGTGATGTGATGTTTGTAGAAACACATTGCTTTGATCATTATCAGAGATAGTTTGTGTCAGTGCAGCAGGTGGAACTTTCATTGCTTTTGAAATGCACAATATACTGAAAAATGCAAACATATCACAGGGAGAAATAGATATACAGCTGAATGCAAAGGCAATTCTTTCCAAAAGCTATTTCATACACAGTGTCACACAGCAATCAAGGAACCTGCCAAGTCTTGAAGTGACAATAAGCTACCACAGAGACAACACAATCTGCTCATAGATTCACTTCCCTTACTCCTAAAGCCTAGTGCTGCCTTAGAAAACAAAACTGCTCTGTAGTGAACTTAATCAAATGCTTCTGGGCAGGATATTTGTGTTGAACTTTTTTCCCCTTATTCATATCAAGAATGGGAGCCTCCAGTGACCCAAGGCTGCCAAGCAACCATTGGATCCTTAGGTGGTCAGAGGGGGCAGACGTAGCCAAAAGAATATGATCATCAGAATTTTCACTGAAAATGACAGCATTTCCCATTTCTAAACAGAGGAGAGAGAGAATTAGTCACTGCCTGTAATTCTGATTTCTCTTTCAAGAAAACATCTCAGATTTTTTACTCTCAGATTGTATAGCTGTGGGGAGACAGTTGGGCAAGGGGGAGATTTGTTATTATCGTGTGCACTGCATCAAATGGAAAGCAAAAAATCACAGAAAATAGTATCTATTGCAATCTGAAGTTTAAACATATTTGATGGCATATTCAAAAGCTTTGCCTGTCTCACAGCCCTGGGCAAACATATGTCCTGTTCCCTGCTGTTCCTTCATTTCATGCTATGATGCTTCCAATTCTCCTTTTAAAAAGAATTATGTACATTATCTACCTGTTGCACAGAAGCTCCTTCCTATGGCCACTCATAACCTTTGCAGATGTTGCTCCATTGTCATCACTAAGAGCTCGAGTCATTAGGTTCTGTGAGGAAATAGCATCTGGGAAAAGTGCCTGAATTGACAGAACTACCAATTGGAAAAAAGAAGGCAAGCACTTCAGGCTAGATGCTATCCAACAGGATGGTGAGGACCTGCAATGCAAACTGCAGGAAGGAGTATGCAGAATGAAGTTTTGTAGATCTGTCTTCACAGTTTCATTTAATTATCAAATACAGTTCTATTTAGCCCATCTGCTTCTGTGTCCTCTTGACATTTCCTTCTTGATGCTCCTGTGCCACTTCAGACTGATGAAACTTCAAACATCTCAGCTCTTCTCACCCGTTCCTGCTAACCACTCCTCTCTCCTATTCCTAGAGAAAAAGCACTTCCCTTTTTTCCCTTAATTTACTGAACAGTCACATTTTTTGCTCGTAACAGATCCTTTCTGACAGTCCCCTTTATGATCACAGAATCATGGCATGGTTTGGGACGCAAGGGACCTTAAAGCTCATCCAGCCCCACCCCCTGCCATGGCAGGGACACCTTCCAATGTCCCAGCTTGCTCCAAGCTCTGTCCAACCTGGCCTTAGACACTTCCAGGGATCCAGGAGCAGCCACAGCTCCTCTGGGCACCCTGTGCCAGGGCCTGCCCACCCTCACAGGGAAGAATTTCTCCCCAGTATCTAACCTAAACTAACCCCCTTACAGTTTAAAGCCATTCCCCCTTGTCCTATCACTGTGTGCCCTTGTCAAAAGGAATGTGGAAGACACACAAACCACTTCAGGACAACCTCAGAATTCTATGACTTTAAAACTGTCCTTTCCCTGATGTCAAAGTATTAAGCTCACCTAGGCTTAACTACGCCTGGGTGTGATCCTGACATTGCCTGAGTACCTCTGCTCCCACAGAGCCCAAACTTTCTGTGCATCCTCATCTCTTCTCAAAGGTCAAAGACTGCGTGAGCACAAAATCCCTCATGTTTCTTCCTTAACCAACCTCTCACATTCCCTGTGTTTTCCCCCCAAAAAACAACTTTCTGACCACTCGCATGTACTAAATATATTAGACAAACTACATGAAAATACCAGGATCCTGAAAAAAGAACCTTTTGAAAAAGAGATGCACATTTATGAAAGAATTTAAAAGGAAAATTGTTTTCTGCTCAGAGCAGAAGATGTAAAAACTAGAACAGAGAATCTCAAAGACAGTGAGGACACAGACAAGTTACTAAGCCTTGCCATCCCAGTGGGATTGTGTCATCCCTGGATGACACAGAGCACTGCCCAATGCTCTAAATGAAGATTCATACCTCATGGACATTTCTACACAGAGACGTGCTGCGTTAGATCCTGGGATGAAACATATTCCTCAAAATGAAAACATGGAAAATTCCTGCTAAATGCCAAGCCTGAAGCAGCCATGATTCAAAGGGACAACTCGAGCAGAACAGGTGCCAAGGATGTCTGTTCCCTGGATTGACTTACAAGCTAAGATTTTCTAAACCATTAGATGTTCCCTGTCTCATGTGAGCAGACAGCAAGTCGAGTTCAATGTATCTCATCACCATCTGGAAACTCTACAGGCAAGGATCCCCTCTCTACTGAGCTTTTGAACAGAATTAGTTTTCATCCAGCTGAAATCTGTTCTGAAGCTGTTCAATCCTTGCTCTCCTCCTTCCTAAGTCAGGTTTATAGCTTTTCCATGTGGTTTTGATATAGATGTAGAGCTGGAGATCCAGGGAAAAACAGCCTAATGCCTCAAGGAAAGGACCCCCAAGGTAAGAACTCACACAAAATATTATTCTCAGCATCACCAGGTACTGAGTCCTGCACTGTAGCTCTTCTTAGCTACGGCCTCTCCTAAATGGTGTCAGCTGGTGTTTGCCTTCTCCAATCGCCTGTACCTTTGTTCAAAGCATGCATGCACACACATAACATTAATTCCTCTAGCCCATTAATAAAAGCAGAAAAAAATAACAGTGGCAAATTGGGTACAGGTTTATACAGATCTGTTTCTGCAGCCTGCTTTCCTTTCTAGGCTATATTCATGCATTTTCATTTCCAGTTTATTTAAATATGAATATTACTGGCTAATTACATTGTTACTATGATGGACACAATCCAAAAACCTAGATAAAATATGTCATAATTTCAGGCCTGATTATAAATCCTGTGGCTTGAGTCACAAGGGATTGAAGACCTTAACAAGGCTGCCCAAGAAAAGCTGACTGCAAATGAAGTTATCTTTATTTTCTTTCCCCCATAAAGGGAAGGTTTAGCTCGGCACGTTGCTCGCAGAGACGCACAAAGCACAACGGCTTGTTTTGGGCTGCTGCCACTCAGCTTCATGCTGCATCTCCACCTAGAGCCATTCATCTTTTACCACCAGGAACACAATTAATCATGTTGCTTTTCAGAGCAACAGGCTTTTTCAGAGGAAAAAGAGAAAAATCATAGTAATCTTCATAGAAAACACCACAAGGTACTCCATCAATAACAGTCATTTTTCTCCTCAGTACACACTAATAGATTTGCTTATGGAAACCTGTATACAAAAAATGCAGTAATCCAAAATAGCTATAACCAATATAACCAGTAGGAAACACACATGAAAAAGTAGTTATCTGCTAAGTTGTGCTGTGTAAGGCAAAGAAATATCCTTTTGCTGACAGCTGAACCATAAATAAAGAACAGATAGCATTAAGAAAAAGCTGTTTATGTTACTTTGGAGGTTAATTTCAGGTGGAAACATTTTTCTGTCTCATTCACAACACAAAGCCTTTGCCTAAATTATTATACACCTTTTGATTCAAAGCTTGCTCAAACCAAAAATCTTACCAACTTTGATGGCAATTTTACTGGAGTTAGTGTGTGTTACTTATGGATGTAAGGAAAATGAATGCATGAAAGCACATGAATCGATGCCATTCCCTCACCCCCAGATTCACTCCCATCCCAGACCAGAAATGCCCATTGCCAGTTGTATGAAAACCTCTCATACTGTTCTCAGCCTTTCAGGTGTGGGAACTAAACTTGAGCTCAGCTCTCATTAGATCAGTGACAGCTTTGCTTGGATACAAATGACAATACTGTCAAAATATAACATTTCCCACATGGATTCACATATATTGTCACTGTTGTGCTTAAATATTTAATAATTATTTTTTTTACAATTAAACGTCACAAGCTTTTGTATTTTTTCTTTTCTTTGTTTTTAAGAGAAGACAGCTATAGACTGCCTTTTTTTCTTTTCTTTTTTTTTTTGTTTTTTTAATCCATAAGGTAATTGCCCTTCTGCCGAACTAACCGAATTTGCCCAAATCGAATTTCCAAAGATGCTCCCTAATATCCATTACGGCAAACACTGTCCCGCAGATTGGATTAGCGGGCTCTCTGGACCTGCTCATCCCCGAGCGGGGCGCGCAGCAGAGGCTGGATAAACGAATTACCTGAGCAGCGGAACTTCTTGCTCTTGATCTGGCTGATGCGCTTGTTGGCAAGGCGACGGGGATTGCTGCAGCGAGCGCCGCTCGTCTCGATCGGATTATCCTGCAGGTAATCAGCCAGCCACTTCAGATGGCAGTCGCACACAAATGGGTTCTGAGCTAAATGTCTGCGGGAAGGATGGCAGGTTTAATCAGGAGTGACCTGTGACACCGTGCTCCATCATTGTTTTTTTTTTTGTTTTTTTTTTTTTTTCACCAATGCCGAAGCTGAAGAGTGGAGTAATTGAATCGGCTCCTGGAAAAAAACCAAAAATCCCACCCCAGGCCCGGCGGAAGCCACACGGAGTTGCACGTGAACGGGAGGATTCTGTGAGCGCTCACATCTTGCAGCTCATTAAGCCTGCAGCAGGTCCTCGCACAGAGGGAACACAAATTAAGATGGCAAAGCCCCCTTTAAAGAACACAGACCTGCTGCTGTCTCCCAAGTCCCACGGTTTCTCCTGAGAGCTTGACGTGCTGCTTCTTGAAAAAAAAGCACCTTACCTGAAGATCATTTTGTATCCTGGTTTAAAAGAAATTTTATCAGCAAGCTCAAAACATGAATTAATAAAGCACCTCGGATCTTTGGGCAAAGGCAGAAGTGGCCCAGAATCTTTTCACACGAGTGAAATTATTATTTGCACATGCTCATCATGTGTAATAGTACTTCCTTCATATGTATTTTTTCCTGAAGCAAAAGGTTTTAATTTATAGACTGCAATGTTCAGGCAAGGTACAACTGCACTCTATCCTTCACCAAAATTTGTTCAACTTGTTTCCTATGAATTTGGAAGTAGGTATTATGACTTTGATTTTAACTGGGCATTTAGACTTTGGTAACAGAAATCTGCTGGAGCATCTCAGAGAGAAAGTGTTTTTCTGCTGCTGTTCTGATTTACTTTGCTTGACAAATCTGAGCACTGCATTGGGAGGGTTTGCCAGGTCTTTCCCAGAGCCAGGTTCTAATCTCACTTCAGCTAACTTGCATCAGTCCCTCTGACCTCTGAGGGAGCAGGACTCAGCTCTCCAATAACTGCAAAGACAGGTTAAGAAAAGACAGATGTTTCAATTTGGTTTAGACAGGGGTATAAAGTTATAGCCTCACAAGAGCTCTCTCTCTCTGTTACTGTTTTCCACTTGTAGAAACTTCTTTTCTGTTTGCAGTTATATTTATGAACTGTCACTGAACAAAATACATGTAAAAAACAACAGGGCAATGACTGTTCAGGACTGGGAAGGGAGAACACACAGAAGAGAAAGGGCCTGAAGAAACTCAAGATTCCTGTTGCAGTAGAGCCATTCCTGCTGTGAAAGGTCCAAAGAACAAAGAATCACACAGAGACAGAATTTGGGTCTGGTTTTGCAGCTCTAGAAAAACACAGAACATGGTAATCACTTGGATTATTAAAAATGGGAGAATGAATCAAAACTTGGTGACAAAGTCTCTTGGTATGAAGCAACAAGTCCATTCTAAGCAAGGGCCACCAAGAACACCAGCAAAACCCTATGGAAACCAATGGGAAATGTTCACACCTTAGGGCTATAAACATTAAGAAAGCCTGTTGTTTAACCTGAGAAACCTGATAGACCTCTGTAAAAGAACCCTCTCTGTGGCCCCAGCTCATGTGTGTGCATACACAGCAAACTGCAGCAGCAGAAAGCAGGGCAGAGCTGCAGGGGCAGAACTGGGGCTGTTGTACATGATTATTCCAATGCCTTAATGGTTTGCAGCAATACATACTGGCTAAGTATCTGTTGGAAATTCAGGCTGTGTTTGTGGCTGCCTGAGGATGTGGCAGAAACTCTGCTGCAAGAAATCATTCTTGTCAGTTCATTTGTATACGATTTAAAACATTTATACAACTAATTCAGCCAATGCATTCCCAGTATTAAAGTATATAAATGTTCATTTGCATACAAAAATTGCAGTACTATAGCATGTGTGTGCATAGATACTGCAGAATGTATATATATACACACCCATACATATTTTAATACTGAATATCAGGCTGCCAACTGCAGCTCTGAAGGAGTACTATTTACCTTATTATCTTATTACTCACAGCTTTAGGATGAGACCTTCTACAAAATATTGAATCATTCCTACATTTTTTGCTTCTGATGCCTATTCTAATGCCTCCAAATTCAACAATGTTTAGTGGATTTTCTTAATGGATCAAATAATACAACATATCATTCCCCTTAAGTGGAATGTCAGCTGAAATGTGGTTGCAGAAGTCACGAACTGCACAGCAGGACTCAGACCCAGGCAGGAGAGATGCCAACTCACTGGCTCATTAAAAACTGTTAGGCAATGATCCTAATAAAATGTGCTGTTCATGTCTTATCCAGAGTCAAATGCACACATTATCTCCCCAACAAACAGCCTGAGCTTCACACAGCTCTGACATTTCTGTCACTAAGGGCAGGCTGTGTCAATCCTGCCCTTACTGAACTGGTACAACACTGCTTCTTCTTGCTCCTTTTCTCTCAGTGAGGAAAGGAGGGGCTGCTACATGGATGTCTCTTCCAAATTGTCTTAATGTCAGATGCAAAGACAGGCAGCATTTTTGGTGGGGAAAGAGAGGGCTGTCATTTCTGCTATGCCTGCATACTCACAGAGTCTGGATCGATCGCAGAGGTGCAAAGAGCCCCTTGCTGACGGTCTGCAGTTTGTTGTCATAAAGAGATAACAGTTTGAGATTATGCAGACCTTGGAACGTGTTTACCCTCAGGCAGTTGATCTTGTTGGCATTGAGAAGCCTGAAAACAGAGAAAAGGTTTAGAATTCATTAATCTTGTAATAATCAAACAAAGATAGACTGGACTTTAGGGTTAAATCTAAAAAAATATATTAACCTAGTCACCAAAGCTAAGCCACATGTAAAGGCTTCATTTGCCTGTTACGTTTAAAAGGTGAAAAACTCACAGTGGACAAGAGTGCTCTCATAGCTGGGGAATATACAGACTTAAAACAGCCATCTTAAAATACTTAAAAGCTGGGGGGGGGGGCAGGATTGTACACCTAGCCCTCTCCCAATTTACTCAAAATTCTACACAAATATTTAAGGAAGCCTTCAGCTTAATATATACAGGAATAAAAATTACTCTCCACCTTGCTATTCCATGCACACACAGCCCACAACAAGAAGAACCCTTATTTTTCAATTTTCTCTACCAGCAGCTGTCTTAAGTCTAACTGAAATTTGGAGAGCTTAAAATCTTTGATAAGGAGTGTAGGGTTAATTTGATAACAGAAGATTAAAAAGATGTTTCTCTTGGGAGACAAAAAGAGGGAAATGTAAGGTCTGGGCTAAAACTTACTGAAAGGAAACTCAGTTCACACCCAAGGACAGGCAGGTAGGAGCCCAGGCTGCCACAGGAGCTGTGTCCTCAGTCTCTGTCCTTGGAGGTTTTCAGAGTGACACCAAATAAAGCCATGAGCAACCTGCTCTGACCTGATAAGGTGGCTCTGCTTTAAGCAAGGGTTCTACAGACTACTGTCAAGTGATTACTCCAGGTCCCTTCCAGCCTCTACTGTCCCACAATTCTCTGAATTCCAGTCACACCACAGTGCTGTGCAGTTGTGGAAAAGCAGCACAAAGGCAATTTACATACTATTTTAAAAACTCCATATATTTTACAACGACACAGCAATCAGCTGGTGGACTAATCAGTTCAGCAAGAAACTCTTGGACAGTACTTGTGCAAGTTTTCTTAGACCATCCATGCAGAGTTCTGCCCCATGTAATAAGTATGTACAAACCCAACAACAAGCTGCATCTCCTGCTGAGACAATCAAACACAAGAACACTTAATTTGTCACTGTCATCGGCATAGGTGGTATCTTGCACTTAGAAGTGAAATAAGCAGGAAATTACCCATTCTTCTTAGCAAAGCCAAATCCACATCTTTTGACTACTACCAGGAACTAGTGAGAAAAATGGTAAAGTGCAAACAGTGTATGTTGTTAACTCAGTTCTCCTGAGCACAAAATTCTTCCCTTGTCAGTGAGTTTAAAGGACTAAATATTGCATCAATGTGGCTCTCTGCAAGGCAGCACACTCATAGGGAAACAGAAGACAAATACATTTATAGGCAAAAAGGATATATTTATCCTCTCCTCCTCAGCAAGCAAATGCATCATTTTAAAGACACCTCTGACAGCACAGGGAGCTTCCATTCTCAGCAAACTGCACAGCCACCACTAAAGACAAGAGGGCAGCCACTCAGGAAAGAATACAAACTTGCTAGCTGCATGTGATGCTTTGCTCTTCTCCAAAAAGCACCAGAAGATGCTTTCTCTGCCTTTACACTCCTGCAACCTTTGGAACATCACAAGCTCATCAGAGTTCTCTGCTCCCACTGTTGTTCTGGCAGAGCCAAAAGTTCCAGCGTTTGTGATACACAGGAGATGAAGGCAGACTTGGGCAGCATGGAGAGCTCCAGGAGAGCAGGAATGCTTTGCAATGAGAGGCTCCAAAGGAGAACTCCCCTTCCCAGCCTACAGGAAAGTCAGTATCGATTTACCCAAATTCCCTCCTTTACATGTTGTGGAAAATGAAGTTTGACATTAGTTAAGACAAAATCCCATAGAAGGCAGTGATGGATAAATGAGGTTACATTTTTGCATGAACTAATAGCTAAAACAATTTTATGAAATCATAAGCAGCACTAGTATGACCCCTCTGGAATCCGTATTTCCATGACACCTAATCCACACTCCTGTTGCCTGCCCCAAAAGTAAAAGGGTAATTTTCCCACTGGGCTACAGGAACAGCTCCTTCCTCCTTCACTCCAACAGCAAATGCCATCTCCTCCTGCTTGCTTCTTACAGCCATTTGTAAACCAAAGCAAAGCAATCTTCCTCCTCTCAGATCTCACACATCATGCATTTCTCCTTCCAGCTTGTAGAGTATCTTATCCATAAAGAATAGCTTAACAAGGTAGTAGGATGCAGAACCAGGTACTGAAATTTGAACAATATCCCTAGACATGCTGTTAGGCATTACAAATCCTTTGGTTTCTCCCCCTGTCCTTTTGCACTGGTGCCACCTTGATTGTGGGGACTGCACATCAGCTTGGTCCCATGGCAGAGGCTGGGCACCTGAGCTACCCAGCAACAAAACTGAAAACAAGTATGTACTTCAATTTACTTTGCTAGCTGCTACTTTCTTTCCAGTACTATAGAAATGGTCTATGTTGCAAGCAGTAGTTGTAACAAGGTCTAAAGCAGAAATGAAACAAGCTCAGCAATAAGAGAATTTGCAACTGAACTACAAATGTATTTCCACATGTGGGTGACCAGCTTGTCTTCTTGGGATGCCTCAGAAGTGCACACAGAGCTGCTCTGGGCAGATGCTGCTCCCTCCTGTGCAAAGATCAGGCACAAAATCTACATTACTGATCCACCCCACTGAAAAAACCCTCTGAGCAAAACTGACCTGCAACTGCAGGGAATACACTGGGTCTAGAGTCATTCTCCCATTAGTTTCAACAAAACATGAATAAACCCCATGCTGGAAAATAGAATTTACAATGTGATGAGGTTTCCTGGCATGAATTTTTGATGACTGTGTTCATGGTGATATAATCTGTGACATTTATTTAGAGGCAAACACTGAAAATGAGAGCAACTGATCTTCTATACAGCCACAAATAGAGAGGCACATGCTCTTCTTTAAGCATCAGAGTAATCTGGGACAGAAAAGTGCTTGTGCAGACTGTTTAGAAGTGGGAATTCAGGTCCTAACCAGCTTTTCTGAGGTGACAACACCTATTCTGTGTATCACAGTTAGTCTGCTCAACAGCACTACAGGTGTGGCCATATGAGGTGGATGGTGAGATACATTAGTGACTTATTTCTGCTCAGAATCAGTGAGAAACAGAGGGGAGAAGAGAATATGAATACATCATCTCTAATTTTTTTTCCTCCTACTTAGTGTGAGTTAGATGATGACTTTTGGCCAGAATCATTCAGGTTCATATTCCTTTCCAAACTCTCAGTTATTTTAAAATATCCACTCTGAATATTCCCCTCTATAAATCTCAGTCCTTTACTTAATCTTTCTTCATTATCCCAGCTCCACTAATGGCATCTAATTTTTAATTAAGTATACAAGGCAGGCCTCACATGGAGTTAAAAGTGGTTTTAAGAGGTTTTTTAAACTAACACAAAGGCAGATGAGAAAAGCATATTCCAGGAAGCAGAATCTTCCTTGAACACTGAACCAGGCCATAAAACATACTAAGGGTTCTTTTATTGCCCTTACACCAAAAGAAGGAACAATATTGAAAGTGGAGCTCTATTTTAGCAGGAATTACACAGTATTTATTTCTGCACCAATTCATGGTGAAAGTAAATTCCACTAATTCTCCTATTTTGTTATCAGCTTGATTGGATGAGATTTACACACAGCCTCCAGATGTGGGGCACCATTCAAAAGGAGGTTAAATATTCAAGTAGAAATAAAACCCCCTGCTACCCAGAGGGATAATGGATTATTAATGCAAGTCTCCATTTTCATCCCTCTGGATATGTAAAAAACATGAAGAAACCTCTCACAAGCCTTGGACCACCACAGAATAAGGGAGGATGGTTAAAAACCTTGTGGCTTGCACACCATTGACACAATGAGCTGAGCAGAGCACTATTACAATTCCATGAGCCCATTTCCTGAAAAAGTGGATTTGTCCACACACATTGAAATAATAACGTGTTTCAGCTAAGCCCTTGAAATGAATGTGCACTGAATTGGCTCTGTAATTGTATCAGCTGCTCATAAGCACCATCTGCATAATTAAGATGGTCCCATAATTGAATTATATGCCCAAGCACAGCTTCAAGTGATTAACATTTAAATAACATTCTGAACTCCAAACCCAAAATGACTGAAAAAAATTGGTTTTTAAGAGCAAATGGGAATGTTTATATGGCTTTTACCCTTAGTCATGTTTGTATTTTTATCTCAGTGAGGTCAAGTAACCAAACTATCAGGAAATAACCACAAAACTTGGAGAATCAACAGCAGCCTGGCAACCTTACACGTGCCAGGGACTGCAGGCTGGCCTCTGGTGCTCCAGGATAGAGCAGGAATCACCCTAAATACATGAGTGAGCCTAAAGGAAAATGTCAGGGAGAAAAGCTGCACCAAGGCACTGAAAAGCTCCTCTTCCTTTTTCACCAGCTTTGTGTTTTGACAGCAATGACAACACGATGAGAATGAAAATGTTTGGCATCCCATGAACTGGCTGGCACATCCCACATGCCAGACTCCACTGGGGAAAATGAGAACTCACCAGGAAAAGAAAAAACAGATGTAAGAGGCACAGGAGACTTGTAAGGGAGAGGAGAACTGGTAACAGTTTTGCCTGGGTAACAGCAGAATACAAATTGAATAGGCATGACCTTTATAGAATATCAATAGTTGCAGGCTTCACCTACATGCAGAGGCACTACAAGGCAGCAAAGAAAGAATTCTCAGCAAAGAACTTTCCTTAGGATATACAATACCTCTTACAAGAAGTCCAAAAAAATTTACCATATATTTTTCAGAATTTCCCTTGAAATGTCTAGGGATTCTCTATTGAAATGTATAGGGAATCAAGTGTCATCCTTGATTTAACACAATTTTTCACAGGAGAACAGCTGAAGTGTCAGTACAGCAATATCAAGTCAAGCACTTGGTCACCCCAGCAGCAACATCTAATGACAGAATTGTGTGTGCCCCTGCCTAGTTATTGGCAAAATAATTATATTAAGTTTCAGGAACATTTTAAGATGGCCTGGACTGTCAGGGAGCATTTTGATTGTCTCTCACTGTGCTGAGATATTTAAACATCTATAAAATTTGCATTTTCTAATGTGATGACTGACCACTGAAGAGTCTGTCAGTGCTTCAGCTGATAATAACCAGCATGAAATCATCATCATGCCTGCTTAACCAGCTTCAAGTGTTTCTCCATGTTCAGGAAACTGGATGATGGTGATGACAAATTTATTCACAGTAAATTAAAATGGAAAAGTCACAAGCTGATAATGAGTCAAGAAGGAAGTACAGAGCACGGTCTGACAGTGCTGATTTGGTGGGAATTTAGAAAGAGATTTCAGAAATTCCTTTTCTGATCCAAAAGTCTCCAGCTCTGGTTGAACACCACCCACAAAACAATCCTGTGGTACTTCTGTTACTACCTGGAGAATCATAAACACGTGTTGTCACTGCACCCAGACCTCTGCTATTTGAAATTCAACAGTGTCTAACCTCTGCCTGCAGGTAAGATCACAGCTGGTTCGAGATAACCACACGATAATTCAGATGCACAACAGAACAAACACATTTTCCCAACTCTCAGGGCTAGCAGAGATAGGTTTGTGTGCAGTAACAACGAGGAGAGCTTCTGCCAGGAGAGTCCAGCTCGGAGCACTGGCGTCACAGGGGCTGCTGGATCCCACTGACGTGGGGATGAGCAGTTGTTTGGGGAGCTGCATGCAGCCAGGCTACACGAGTGACACAGGAAAGGCAGATGCTGCTGCTACAGCCTGTCATTAGTGCTCGACTGTAATTGTATTTCTGAGCCTGGCAGATGCTGCTTCCTCACTTCTAACAGCGGCTATTGAGTTTAGTAACATTATCACAATAGCAACCTAAATGCAGAAATCTGAAGGAAAAAAAGGCTTGAGGCAAATGGCTGGAAAGCAATTCTAAAGCTATTAAACAGGTCTGTGCAGAGAGCATTCTGTCCTGGACTGGAAGGATGAGGGTGGCACGGGCTCTGTGCTGCAGCCAGAAATATCTTGAGTAATCAAGAAAAAAGCTCAAATGTAATTTTGCTAAGAATTTAGGTTCACAGATCCAAGAAATGACATAGGTTGCATGGGACCTCTGGGTCATCTGGTCAGAAACCTACTCAAAGCATGACTCTTTCATGCACAGGTAATGCAGATCACCAGATCACAGGATAATTCAGAATTCCAGGAAGCTCCAGTGGTTTCTCATCCTGATAGGCTGCCAAAACAGGATGAGCTACAAGGTTAGATTGGGCTACCTTGAGATTTATCCAGTCTGGATAAAGTCTGATCTTTAAAACCTTGAAGGACAGAGGATGCACAGCTTTCTGGCAGCCTACTCCAACTACCTGACATTATTGTTAAAATGTTTTCCCCTTACACCTAGTCACAAGGTCTCTTTTTTTTTGCTGCCTGTTGTCTATTCTCCACGAGAAAAATTAAAAACTCCACAGAACAAGATTTTATACATCATTTAAAGCCCAGCTCACAGTGGGGAAGAGACTACTGTGCTATTAAAGACTTGTAAATGGAAAAGTGTACTTTCTTTATTCTGACATTTCTGTGCTGTTTACAGAGCTAGTCAATATATTTATGTATACAACAGTACAATGTATACAATGCCAAATATTGGAATTGATGTACATTCTGTTGTTTTTAAATACTCTGTATGAGTTTGTACATCACAGCATTCTCTTTGAGATTCTATCAAGCCCCAAAAGTACACAACAAATAATTGGTAGATCCTGCTTTAAGCTCTTCAGTACTGGCATTCAATTTAGAATTACAAATCAACACAAGCACTCCAAACTTGGCAACTCCACCATGAAGATACTTTTCAAGCAACCTCACCAGAAAAGAGCTGGGGAAACCAAGTATCTGCCTTATTCATCACAAAAAACCCCCAACAGAATAAAAAGCAAGTTACAAAAAAGTAAGAATCACTCAAACCAAAATCTGACCAGTTGAATTTTGGGAAGACTGATGATAGCAGTTTCTGAAAGCCCACACATGACTTGTCACTTCATACAAGCCTATTTTAGGGTCAGCTGAAGTTGTAAATATTGTATCTAGTTCCAGTTTTAACTCAGGTTAGATGAGTGATAATTTGTCACCACTTTTGACATCACTTTATCTGACAATATGTCAAACTCCAGGCACCAATATGATTATTGGTCCTTTCCAACTGCAAGGTTGGGTTTTCCCTAATGACCAGATATTAGGTGAAGGAGAAGAAGGCTGTCAGCTTCTGGCTTCGTTTTTTGAGAGAGAAACACAACAAGCCTCAGACTGTAATATATACATACCACATGATTGTAACATATACATACACAGGAGCAGATCTGATGTTCAGCAACATCAAAACAGAGCCCACTATGGGGATTTTTCTTGCTCAGTAAAACACGGGGATCACAGGCAGAAGATTTAGGATCAACGCTCCTGAGTGCTTGTGTGATTAGTAACTATGCAAAGTAAATTTCCTCAAGGAAAAGGATTTATTGAAAACTGATACTTGCCAGACATTTGAAGAATGAGACTTCATCCCTCCTATTATTCTGCTATGGAGCCTCTTTAACCAGCAGAGATTTTATGATAGCTCCTTGTTCCAGGAGCCAGAGCAGCGCGACGCGCACGGCGTGTGGCTGCAATGAAAAGGCTCCCAGAATGTTTGTTTTAATCAGGTTGCAGGGAGGGAAGTGTGCTCCTTAGGTATGACAAATTCTGCCTCACAAGCTGGGTGCCCGTGGCTGCTGTTGGGTTTATCTGTCCCAGGGCTGCCCCAGGGAAGGAGCTGCAGGGTCGTGCTGTGCCCCCCTGCAGTGCCTGGCAGCACTTTGGCAAGCCCAGGGGCTCCTGTGAGAGCCTGTCCACATGCCAGGGGGACTGAGGGACAGGTGAGCAGGACATTTAAATGCCTTCCAGTTTCCAGAATGCCCAAGGGCAGTTGAAGGTCTCCTGGACTAACCATCCACAGCTAATGGTTACTCAGAAACTTCCACCTTAACTCGAAGTCTTTGCTGTTCTTCTGGTATTTAAATGCAAGAAATGCAAACAATTTAATTAATAAAATACTGTTTCACAGCTTGGATGCATCCCCCAGTAAAATGAAAGTTTCCGTTCACTGTATTAAAAAAAAACTCACAAAAGCTAAAAAACCAGTTATTCCTTTCTGGAAAACAACATAGATCTCTCAAACCCAAAGTGACCTAAAATTCCCAGAAGGCACTTGCTGAGAAGAAGAATGTATGAGGATGGGGTACAGTAGCTACAAAGCTTTCTATCATCCTCTCCTCTGGCACCTTCAAACAGGATAAGGAAAACTCCATGGTCCAAGAAAAGCTTCTGCTTCACAGAACAGATGTGTGGTTGGACTTGAAGAAGGATTTTTGCTGCTCTGTTGGTTACCATTCCATACTTAAGAAACACACAAGATTTGTGAAATCAGCAATTTAACAAAAATCCAATTGCAATTATTTTTGTGGGTAATGTTAACGACTTAAGGTAGTTACTTATAATGAAAACTTCAGAAACAACATTCTGAATTAAACCCATAGGGTTTAAAAAAAGCCCAACAAAACCACACCCTAATCCCTCAACAAAAATCCTCCAAACCCTTATTATCTAACCATGCCTAGTTATTTTCTTGCCAAATATAATATAATACTGGCTTACCACCTCTGCCTTATAGGGCAGAAATGTGGAATGCTGATGCCAGCTATGTGGTCTAAACCTTGTTTTGAATTCATTTCCCCTACACCAAAGTCAAACAGGACACCTGAAGCTGTGACCATGCCTGAGATGAGAACCCCTCAATCCAGCTCTGGGACTCCTGACACCAGTGGTGCTGTCTGAAGGTGTTAGGCCCTTACAGAGAACAATCCAGCCAAAATACAGAATAATCCTGGCCTATATTGTGACAGTATATTTAAACTGAAGAAGTATTACTTGTCGGATAAACTCTGATGAGTTCTAGCCAAAACAATCAGTAACAACATTATCTGTTCTGAAATGTCACAATAATTATTTTTTTCCTTTTAAGTAGTATCTTTTCTTTCTAAATAATATTTTTTTCCTTCTAAATAATACAAGACCCACAAGGACTCTCTTTTTCTCATTGTGTCCTGCTTTATCATAAAGCCAGTACATTTTCTAAACTGCTCCTGCTCCAGCTCAGGAAATCAGACAGGCTACCAGGATACCTTAATCAGAGTGTTCTTATCAGAGTGTCTCCAGACTAATAAGAAGAAATCCAATCTAGTGCCCACGGAACACTAAATTAGATCTAATCATAGGGCACTCTTCCAGTTCTTCAACAGCAGGTCTAAGACCAACAAATGCCATTTATTTTTTTTTTTTAGCAGCCGTTAAAATACTACAAGCAATCCCAGAACAGCTGCTTCAAAGCCACAATCCAAAAAGCTGCAGACATTTGTTTGCATTTAAATCATGATCATTCAATGCTCTCCTTGCCAAAAGATACTTTACATACAAACACTCTCAAGAAGACCCTGGAAAGCTCCAGGGTCATGGTATTTTGGGAATCCCAAAACGGGGCAAACTACTTACATTGTCTCAGCTTGAGAATATTTAAATAGTTGAAGCACAACACCTTTCAGTGGGTCCTTGGCACACAGATCTTGTTTCCTTAACAATAAGGCATCACTTGAGCCAATTCTGACTAAAAACAATTGTAACTTGTCTTAAATATGCACTTCACTGAAGGCCTAATCTACATGCACACTAGGACTGTTCTATGAAGGAGTTAAAAATTGCTTAATGCCTTATGCAGAACTTCTAGACCCATACTGTTATAGGACACAGTGATCCATGTGTTGAGTGATTTTCTTATTTATATTTTCCTCCTGGGAAGGATTCTATCTGCAAAGTGCCCCGGATTAGACAGAACAGGTCTTGAAGAGTATCACTTCAGATAAAATCACTTCACTGTAAAATATTTGGTTTGGAGAGGACGGTTGTAAATCTCAGATTTTTTAAAATACAGTTTTTTTCTCAGAGGTCAAAGTAGGATGAGTCCCTGCTCCTCTGCACTTTCGTTATTATTGTCCTCACACCTGGCAAACACCATCCCCAAAATTTCTCTTACTGCCCAGGCTGCCATGGAAACAGTGAAGTACCAGAAAACCTGTGAGGTTTGGGGCAGGAGAGAGGAAAGGAGCTGCCAGAAAAAGGTGCATAGGGTGAGGATAAAACAATGGGCAGCTCCCCACTGGCCCAGCTCAGGGACTGTCACAGCCAAACCAAAGGGGCTCTTGCTTGCCCTGCTCTGGAACAGGGTGGTCCATGTCTGCAATTAAGGTCTTATGGACAAATTACACACCTGAGTAGTCCTTCACTTAGCATAGAGAGTCATTTCAGTGACTTCATTTTACTTGTTTGGCTTTGCTCACAAAGCTGATCTGAATCTCAGCTTACTTCGATATCCCATATAAGGGCAGCAAAGGCTGCAATCAGTGACACATCCAAGGGCAATGACAATCTTGGGGAAATTCATTGCTGACTACATCAGGATTGTCAGAAAGGCTTCAAGTGACAGGTCTAAAAGCTATTTCATATTCTGTATGAAATACGATTTACTGTTTGGGGTGGAGTGCTGTATGTGACACAAACCAGAACTGACTCACTTTTGATACATCACCTTTATTTTCGGAGTGCATCATCCATGATGATAACCAGAACATTAGGAAAACACATTAAACTCACTTCCCTGCTGCTCCCTCTACTGACTGGCTGATGATTCCCCTCCCTTTGAGGGAGTTACTGGTTCCCAATGTGATCATGGAGACAAGAGTGAGTGAAATCTGCAATTTCACATTTGGCTTAGGAAATCTTTTCTGCTCCATTAATACATAATGAATATCCCTCTATATATCTTACCCTGATCATGACTGCAAGTTAAATCACACATGGCATAAAACACTTTAAATAACAATACATTGTAAAATCATTTCTCTTGCAACTAAGCCCCATCTGACATAATAAGAACGTGGAGCTGAGCACGAGTTGCAGCAATCAGAGCTCTCACGTTGCCCTTTCTCTTGCCCCAGCAGGTTCTTGCAGCACAGAACCCCTCAAGGATCCAGACATTCAACCACAAGTGCTAAATGTGTAAAAACAATCAGATGGCATCCCCACCCACGCATCAGCCGGTGACCAAATTTCCTTTCTTGGACCAAGTCTCTCATTTCCTCCCCACACTTAAATCCTCCGTGTCTATTATCCATTATACACACTGGGCTATAAAACTGTTGACACCTTCCTTTTTCAGTTTTTTCAGCTCTTGCCTCCCTCTTGCCTGACACAGAAACAACAGACTAGCACATCCCAGTGAGTTTTCAGTGGAAAAGGTGGTTCTATTAATGTCAGAAGCTGAAAGAGCAGTAAATCTAGCTAGTCAGTAAAATAAAGAAGAGGAAGGGATCATACTCACAGCAGCTGCAGAGACACAAGATCATCAAAAAGGCCCTGGGGAATCTCCGCGATCTTGTTTCCATAGAGCACTCTGAAAGATTCAGGAAGACAAAATAAATCTTAAATAACAGCCCAGTTTAGTGTCCTCCCACATCTCTGCATTATCATCTTTATTGATCATGGTGCACCATGCCCAGGATCTGTGGGCATTTCATTTAACCACTGATCTCATTTTCTTTTCAGGGAGCACATGGCATTAAATGAGTCGTTATGATTCAGGCTTCGTCTGGTGTTGGAAGGCATTTTTAATGCAGAAACTGGACATCATCCAAAAACTGTATCTGAAATATTTTTCATTCTGTTAAAGGATTTTTTTCCCATCTTCTTTAGAAATATTTTAGCCACTGAAAGGCACATTGTCTGATGATTCAAAAACCTAGAATTTTGCTCAGTAATACTGAATTTAAAAGCCAGAGAGCACAAGCTGGTTGTCGATAAAATTTCATATAACTGAGTCTCTTAAGATACAGTAATTGGCATGAAATGTGACACAGGCATCATTGGATAAAATATTATGGCTTCGCCAGCTGCTGTTACCATTTCAATGAACTAATATAAAGAAATTTATCCTGAACTGGAAATAGACATATATTTCAGGCACTCAAAAATAATTTAGGTATAGTTTAGTTATAAAAATCAGTAAAGCTTTAATAACAAAAATGAGACTCACTGTGTATATTTAATCAACCATAAATATATGACCTGATAGTCACGATTCAATTTGAACAGTAAAAATAGTTCATTTTTTAATGGAAAAATGCACACATATTATCCCTAGAAATTGAACAAAGGGGGAAGAGAAACAGAACCACCATTATGCTGAGATGTGTTACCTAGTGATCAGAGCAAAATCATGTATGACAGAACACCAGAAATTCAATCATGGCTGAAGAATTAGTTCATGTCATTTCTGCAGGTCGGTATCATTTGTAAAAACCAGAGAGTGACTGAGGAGCTTATGTGAGTCCTGGTAAAAGGGAAGATGATGAGGCTCCCTCTGACAGCATTTTGCCTTTCCTAAACATTTTAAACTGGGAAAACCAGAATTTACGTAATTTCTGTGCTCTACATAGGACATGGCAAATGGTTATAAACCAGCAAAACTCTGCTGCCTATGTGTCACTAAATCTGTTGATTCCCTCAGTTTCTAATGTGGAACAATAGGCTGGCAATGAATCAGAGGCCGTGTGAGGCTTGGCTGTTGGCTGAGATCCTGGCTTACCCTGCCTTACAATGTTTGAAATATTAGGAAGAGTTGAACATACTGAAAAACAGCCTCTCAGCACAACAGACCATTTCCAACAGCCCCTGGCCTTCCCAGAGCATCACCACTTCAGTTTACTCTTCATCAGTCACTGGGAGTCCATCACCCCTGGGGGAGCCTTCCCAGAGCAGCTCATTTCTGAGCCTAAACAAAGGAACACCATTTAAATACCAAAACCTAAACTGAAACCCAATTTTTCATTACTTTTGCAGTTTAGCAGGAACTGAAGTGCTACTCAAGAAACTAAGGGCCATCCAGCATTCTATTTTCTCTAAACAAACATAAAAATTTCTGTCTAGTACACAGTCAGGAGGTGTTTGTAACATGCTGCTCCCATTAGTGTTTCTTGTGAGTAATGAATGCTTCCAAATTTTTCTGATTGTTTCTTAACTTTAGCTTCAGAACACACACACAATTTCCTATTTCAACAAAATGTAATGCAATACATGAAGATTCTTATAATCTATCCAAAGCTCCACAGAAATGGCTGAGCTCGGGAAGGTTTAACAGGATCATTCTGACAGAACATTCAAGTCCCTGGATTTCACTGGGCTCTAAACCAACATGTGAAAGGCTGACTCACAGATTTTTTCTGCACAAAGATGTGTGCACCTGTATTAGGAAGCAAAAGCAAAACCTCTGCAAATACAGTATTTGTAAAAGGTTAAAACACCAATGCCCACAGAACCCAGTATGCTTCCTCTTCACCTTCCAGTCTTTCTGAAAAACCTTTCTTTAGCTTTAGTGTGTCATCTGTACACTGAGTTTAGACTGCAAACTCTGGGATGTCACAGAAATATCTCCCTTGGCTTTGTGAAGGAGCAGCATCATCAGTGCTGATCAATAATGCATAGCACAACTGCACAGAAGAATTGAGAAGCTAAGTTTTACAAAATGTCCATGGAAAGTAAAAACTCTCCCTGTAGAGGTAAAACACTTTGGGAAAGCAAAACCTTAAAGAAACACTCATGTCCTATGGCACTACTGAATGCAAATATCAAAATAAGACCCTCAGAGCAACTTTCTTCATTTATTTTTAATTTGAGAGTCAGAAGGTCATAGTGCAGTGTGCTACTGAACTTTAAACCTTGAATGTGTTTATACATCTTCTTTATTATTTTGAGCAAAACAGATCAAAGCAGCTTATAAAATAAAGCAAAGCTCCGATCTTTAGAAGCCATGAAAAGGAAAAGAAGCATTTTCCAAACTAATTTGGCTTATGTGCATGTGGCACATTAGCATTCAAACAGATTAGCAGCTAAACAAAAGTCAGTATGAGAGCTCAGGCACTTGTCTCTAATTCATATTCATGTTCAGCACTGCACAGAGCCAGATGAGCTCATGCCATGCCAGCCATGCCTAGGCTGCAGCAAACGGGGCAGCACAGGGGAGAGAGAGAGGGAGGGAGGTGGGCACTGCACTGCAGCTCCTCTCTGCAGCTCCAATGCCCTTTGCTGCAGGAGAAAGCACAGAAAACCTGCTCAGAGTTCTCTATTTCTGTGCCAGCCAGGAGAGCACACTCTCACCAAGGAGCAGGACTTAGGCTGGCCCCTGCCTCAGCCCAGCCAGGCTGGGGTCCCTGCAGCAGGCACAGTGCCCCTGTGTCCCTGCAGCAGGCACAGTGCCCCCCTGTGTCCCTGCAGCAGGCACAGTGCCCCNCCCACAACAGCAGCTCTGGGGGGAAAAGGAACCGAACGAAAACCCCTGACTAAAATAACCAAACCAACCAACCAAACAAAAAACTCAAACAAACAAGACAAAAAAACCAAACAGCCCAAAAAACCCACAAAATAGAATGAAAAAAAACCCCAAGAAACAAGAAAAAAACTCCAACAAACAAAACCAAAAAAAACCAAACACCCCAAAAACCCACAAAACAAACAAAAACCCCAACCAACCACAAAAGAACCCCCCCAAAAAAAAACCAAACCCAAAACCAAAAACCAAAACCAACAAAAAAATGCCAAAACAAAACAAAAAAACAAGCAAAAAACCAAACAAAATAAAAAACCAAACAAAAAACCACCAACTTAAAAGCACCATACAACAGGAAACACGACCAATTAAATTCAAGAGCTTCATTTAAATCTCCAGTGCTTTTACCAGCAGAGGTAAATGTTAGAAGATTTGCCTTTGGCATTGCAAGTTCTAGAAATGGTGTTCATTTTCTTCCCCCACACGTGTTAGAGGACATGCAGGTGTCCTGGCTAATGTGTAAGCTTGGCACAGGAACACAACCCTTCTTCTGTCCCAAAGCACCTGATATTTTAGACTCAAAGCATTTTTTAAAATTAGAAATACACTAACAAAGTTAACATGTAATAAAAATAAAATTAGTTCAGTAATTTCCGCCAACAGACAGTGAATCAGTGAATTAGAACATTCATTAAAACACCAAAAAAATTACTAAGATTTTTTTGTGTGGGCTCCTGGTTCTTCATTGGCTCCTCATCTTTAGGAGAGTAAGTCAGCCACAGGTCTGACAAATACCACAGCACCCAAAGCACAAACCCCTGGCAGCACTGCAAGCATTGGAAATCCCTGGGAGCAGCACCCTAATGAGTCATTATGCATCTGCAACAAGAAATTATACAAATATAAAACAGCCACAAATGAGGCATTCTGTTTCTTCAGCCTGATTCTGGCACCATATTTTAACAGTCCCCTAACGATGCATCTATCCCAAGACATACCAGATATTAAATTTCCAACTATATAATTAATTGTTACTACTGAACTTCAAGTTTTGCCGTTTAACCCATGATATTCTAAAATAAAGATTACAGAGTGAAAATAGTCACTGCATAGATGGATCTGCACTTCTGGGACACACCATACTCAGAGAAAGCACAGGAAGCACATGCAGACACAAGCAGGATGGGTGAGAATATAATCAGTGATGGATCAAACCTCCAGCAGAAGAAATTTACACTGAAAACACAAAATTTACACTGATTCTTCACATTCTATCCATTCTGACCTCCTGCACATTTCAGATGTACTGAAGTTTAACACGCCACCTTCGAAGGGTGTGAAACAATAATTGCTGTGTTCTTTATTTTATGTGTCTTCTCCTCAGCTTCCTCACTTGCAAATGTAGTTGCAATTTAGCTGCTTCATTAAGTCAGACCACAGAATACAGAGATTTTTCCCTTGAAGGTGACACAGAGTTTTCTGAGGTATGAAAGCCTAGCACAGAATCCCTTACTTTGGACCATATGGTTTCCAGCTAAGTGTTCCTTTATTTTGGCTGGGCTGAAACATTCTTACTGAAGTGTCAAATTGTGACTTTATGCAATGTCTTTTTCAGTCCTCAGAACGCTTTTAACTTTCCTTCAGACTGTGAAAACAATTCTTGCTAGGGAGAATTATATTTCCCAAGCTAGGTACAATGGCACAGGCTCAACACAAATTCAGGTTTTCAGAAGAGGATGAATTGATAGGGATAAAAACAGCAATAAATTTCTAATATCTAAAAGAAACTCAGACTTGTAATTTTTTTCCCCTGCACTATTTCATATTTCTTCAGAACAAGCTAAGCTAAATAAATCACAGTAAAACTATCCAAAGCAATTTGTTACCTTAAAATAAGTTTGTCAGCTATTGCAATAGACAGTGTTTTATTGCAGATTTCAAATCACCATGAATGACACCCCATACATCATCACCCAGGAGATGATGGTCTAAATGGGACTGCTATGTCAAAACCTAAGCTGTCTCTGTCTTTGTGCCCAGGCTGATCTAAGCTTTTAAAGTGCTCACTAGCTTAATTCAGTATATGAACAAAACCAAAGGAATTCTCCCTCTGCAATGGTCTAAAACTTATTCATGCAGTTTAACACCCTGAAGGCTTAGACTATTTTGTCATATCTCATAAAACGTCCCCAGACAGTCTGGATATGGCCTTCCAAACCCACATTTGTGGGACGTTTACTGAGCCCAAGAATTACATTTATCTTTGATACTATTAACAATAACCAAATGCTGATACAATTCTCTCGCTGATACCAGACAGATTCTGAGTTGATTAAATGAAAAATTAATTTACTTTAGAAAGTGTGTGCAGCAATCTTGAAACCTGAAACTATTCCTGGTGTCCCCCATGCTCTGGGCTGTTGTTAACCACTCCAGCTCCTGCAGAGGCCCTGCTAACCATGGAACACAGACACCAGGTACTACAAACAGAGAGTTTCTCAAACTTTTCCTTCAAACTCAGATTACACATTCCTTTGCAACCAAACAATTTTGCCACACCTCTCAATGCAAGGCTTTGCTCTCATACTTATATGAAGGAAGTATTGCATGCCAAGACTAATTTTTTCAGTACAACAAGAGGAAAAGGAAGAGCCAGGAAACTCTAGGAAAAAGAAGGAAAAAGAAAAGTTCTTAAAGCATAATGATTCCAGTTTCTTATTCTGTAACAACCAAGAAAAAGTTATGTGCACCCCCAAATGTTTATAAGGAGAAATTTCTTGTTCGGAAGAGTAATATGAATGGGGAACAAAATCCCATTGAAAAATGGGAATAGAGAAAATAACTTATTTCTTCCTGCATGTGGGGAATGGAGAAGTCTTGAGTAGCCTACAGGAAAAAACTTGCCTTTCTTTTGCTAAATGCAGAGAAAACCCCAGGTAGAAATGGTTGCTTTCAAGTATAATCACTTTGTGTCCTGTTTGACTCCCATAGGTGAATTTCTTACTAGAGAAAATATATAGATTTACAATAAAAACTTATGACCTGCTAGCACATGGATCACTCAGCACTTTTAAAAGATTTAAGTTTAGAACATTTTAGATGAAACCGCTTCTGTTATAAACATTCCCATGTTTTGAAAACTGCAATACACTTTTTTATTCTACCATCTCAACATAGGTACAACAGTCAGAGTACTCTGAGAAGCATTTCTGCCTGGAAACACCAAGCCAAGCTGAGTTCAGAGAAAGCAGAGTGGAACCCACTAAATACAGGCCTGCATTAGGCAGGCAGACTCACAAGGCTGGCTGCCTTCCAGAGGAGCACTCTGGCTCTCCAGACCCACAGGGAGCACTGTGATTGCATGCACGCAGGGAGCAGAGGGAGGAGCACAAAATGGGAATAAATACAGACAGAAAAAAGCGCAAGGATATTAGGTCGTGCAGCAGCACTCCATTTTTAATGGAAACCAAGTTGCTTACTCTCATTTGTGCATTAATACTTTCCCCTCCTTTCTTCTGGTTGGAACTCAGCTAGCTGAGAAATCCAGCTGCTCTGCACAGAGACCAAACCTCGATGATGTCTCACTAAAATGTGTGCAGCAATCACACCTGAGGAGGTAAGAGCTGTTCCTTGGATGCAGAGCAGTGTTCCTTCAGGGCATGCAGCTGAGCAAAGCCACTGGGCACAACAAGGACTGAGCTGCTAAGAGGGAAAACACTGGTAAGACACTTTGTCACCTCATTTCTGCCTGCTTGTTCTTCCCCTTTGGCAGTGTCATGGGAGGGCTGGCACCTCCAAGGAGTCCTCACCTGGGGAAGCTTTCTTCAGAGAAACCCAGATTCTGCTGACCAGCATATCATCTTGCTCCATAAAGATATCCAGGGCTCAGAAACTGAAAGAACTACAAGGAGAAACCTGCCAGGTCTGGGGGACAAGTCCTGGAAGATGAGGGAGCTAACCATGGCTTGTCAACGATAGGGAAAACATTTTTAAGGCCTACCTGCAATGAACAGCAGGGGCAAAACCTTTGAAAACAAAGTAAAATCACAGCAGACAACTGACCCTAGAGGAGGAGCCTGGAAATTTCAAGACTGGAATTGATGCTGTCCTAGAAACAAGGCTGCCAAGGAGAGAAGAAACTGTTTTACAGCTTTGTGTGTCTGTGGTGGAGGGAAACTGAGGCAAACATGGAACAAAGGAGAGACCTGGAGGCAGCTCCCTGGCTACAGCCTTTGCTGTGCTGCATCTCATCTCCCTGCCATAACCTACTTCACTTAAGCACTGTTTTACCCACTTGGATATAAACATATTCAAACATCATTTACTTAAAATATTGCCTTGGATGACTGGGCAGAGAATACACAACAGCCATGTCACTTGCTCCTGTCTGCAAGTCAAAACACCAGAAACTCCTGCCCAGTTTATATTCTCATTTCCTCTCTGTCCACTCTGATGTGTTTTGTCCCACACTCCTGAGGCCACCTGGGGGTATCTGAATTAACTGTGCTAAAGCTGAATAAATTCTGCCTTGGGAAGCCAAGCCCAGTGGAAATGCCTTGCCTGTCCAGCTCACCCCCAGCCAGGAGGTTTGCCAGGAGCAGGAAGCTGCAGCACTGCAGCATCAGCAGCAGTTTCCTACTAAGCCAAAACTGTAGCCTTCAGTAAATGTCACTCTCTTGCTGAATTGTTTCCAGACAGCAGTGAGGGATTTGACCATTTCCACAGCATGTTGAATAACACCGCCTGAACTATTTAACAAACACCAGCAACACTTAATATATATTTCTGGCATTCTCCCAGCTGGATTCAGGGCACAGAAAAGGGCCAATCCTTCTGCATTCTGGCTCCACCGTTTACTGCAACATATAAGTTTAGTACTTAATACTTTCTGATATTCTTGTAGCCAAAAAATTATTCAGTTTCTCAGAATTATCCAGTATTCAGAAAATAAATTTATGTCAGCTTGTAGAAACAAACTACAATTTTTAAGAACAAAGCTGGGTTAATATTAATAATTGGAATATTAATAATTGTTTCCATACTGTTTTTAAAATTAACACAGGTAAATATCATCCTAGTTGTACTTCCCTGCTCTCTCGACATGGGGCTTTCTACCACTCTATTCTAATTTATCCTCAATATGCAGCTTCTGACCTTGTATTGCTCTTTTTACCCATTACAAGCTCAACTGTTTTAATAGTGCTGTGGGTACTTAGGCTGAAATACAGCTGCATGTAAATTCAACTTGATGCTAAATCAGTTTTCTGTGTTCTATAAAGAGAAACAAATGGCTGTCAAGAGATCCTACCTTCCTTTTATCTTCTGTATGAAATCAGATCTTAGTCTCCTTCCAGCTTAATAAAGCAGTAATTACAGCTAAGGCATATAAACATTTTCTTATGATTAGGTCCTTCCCTAACTAGTTTAAAGGAAAAAAGGACAAACCAAAATCCACCACAAAAAACCCCAAAATTAAACCAAAAATCAACCAAAAAAAAAACCCCACACCACAAAAAAAAAAAAATCAAATAAACCAGAAAACTCCAAAGGGAGTGTAATATCTTTAGTATAGGAGAAAAATGCAGTATGGAAATATTTCCCCAACTCTTCCCTGATTAGCAGCAGCAGTCATGCCTGAGGTGAGGTTTTGGGGTGCCAGGAGGAGCGTGGGTGCCTGGAGCAGCCTGCAGGTGCACGTGCACAGTAGATTGAATAAGGCACTGATCTGAAGAAGTGCAGAATTCAGCAGCCTTATGAGAGACTCGTAGACAGTCCTCCTATCTAAACTTCATTTTTCATTTACAAAATTTTTCATTTACAAAAGATCAGATGCTTCACACAAGCTGGCAGTTGCACACAGAAACATATGTTCCCCCAGACAGCACATTATCATTTTTATTCCTCTTACATGCAAGCTCTCCCCAAATGCCCATTCAGCTCTATTTTCTACTTACAATGAAATGAGAGATTTCAAGCCTTTGAATGCATCAGGTGCAATGTCAGTTATTTGATTCTTGCTGATGTCTCTGTGAAAAGAAAGAAGGATTTAAAAAAATGTTAGTAAACAGGAATCTAATGAAAATATTTTAGCTGCAGCTTATTGGAAGAACACACTTGATATAAAAACAGAAGTAAATGACCATATTATCTCAGAGAAATGATGAACTATGTAATGGCAGAGATGGGCAAATTCCAGGAAGGATCAGAAAACATCAGTCAGTATGACAAGACACAGCCTGAACAGAGAGCACCCTTCTTAACAAGGGCTTTGGTTTTATGGATGTTGAAAAAGGTTTTTAGGAAGAACAACAGTGACATTGATGAAGCCATCCCAAAGCCATTCAGACTGGAGAAGGCACTGTGGCCCTGGGGGGTGGCCCTCAAGCACCAGGAGCAGTCCATGACATGGCATAAAGGTGATCTGAACACTTCAATGCAGGCACGGCAGGCCAGCTCTGTAACAGCAGGGTGGGTGATGCAGGGTGCCCAGCCCTGATCCCAAAGCTGGGAGCTCAGCCCTGCTCCACTGAGGGCTGGGCTCTAACGGCCTGGAAAAAAACAAGCAGCACAAAATCCACTCAGCATTGACCTGGTGAAGTTCAGACACTGCAGGAAGCCTCCAAACATCTGGATGGGAACTGTGGAGCTCTGCAGATCCTGTCAGGGAGCCCAGCAAGATTCCACCCTTTTGGCTGGGCTGTGAGTGGGACTCAGTATTGCCTGCTGGATTTTTAAATTAAAGCGTGCTCCTGGTTTGGAGAATACTCTTCAATTTGAATCATAACCAGCAAAGAACATGAAGATAAACATAAAGACTGTGCCACAGTAACTTTATACAAGGAGCCCAATTTACTACACTTGACACCTGGGTGCTCAGAGCTGGGCGCCTCATTGTGACTGTCACTGTCACCCAGACTTTCTGTCCACCAGTTCAACCATGTGCTGAGCTGGGACACAGCCTCCAGCCCCTCACTGCCCTCCCTGATAGCTGATATCAGCTATGTCAGTAGTATCAGATCTCTTCATGACAGCAACACAGTTTCTCATGTACATCCTCACTGGTACTTCCACTGGGGCACGTGCTATGGACCCAAGCAGACTCTAAATAAAACATCACTTGAATGAGAACTTACTAATCAGAAAGTAAGGAGGTTTTCCACTCTCTACATCTTCTGAGCTACAAATTATGTTGGTTAAAATTTTAATGAGGTCCTCAAACTTTTTTCAAATCTAGCCATGTAAAGCGGGATTTTTTTGGTTGGTTTTTTGGTAACTTTTCTAAGGTTTGATTCTTTTTTAAAGCTCATGAAGAATTGCTCTGTAATCTACTGATGTTTTCTGCTACAACATCCTGCCTAGCAGGACAGAATTTGTGGGAAGTTTCAGTTTTGTAGCTCAACTTACAAGCAGTCAAAGTTGTCACTGTGAAAGTAGGGACATTTATTTTTATTTTTATACAGGTTTCTGTTAAAGTTGTTTAAACTGACTGCTGCTTTTTTATCTAGTAAGCAGAAGCACGAAGTGGATCAGTCCTATCTATTTACTGAGGAATGTATTTAAATCTGCCAAAATAATGGGAAAAAGTGAGTTTGCTGAACAACCACAAGCATCTGAAAAGGGGGATCTAGTTTTGGAGAGAAGTATTTGAGCACTGTTTTGGTGAATTGCAGCATCTCAGCATTTCCACCCTTCCCCTCTCCCCTGTCTGGGCACTAACGAGTGAGTAACCAATGGTGCCACGCTGGGCCAGGGCACCCTCACTTCATGCAGGTGCACCACAATCAGCATTAGAAGATAATTAGACACATTATTTCCTTTCCATTACAGCCCAAGTTCCACTGCTGTCAGGTAAGGAGGTTCCAGCTCCTTCTGACTTGACTGAGAGAAAGGACTGACTGAGGATTCAATTCTGTCCTTGTATTTTTTTCCCTTTGTTTGGCCTGCTTTGGTGAGATTGTCCTGTTCTGTCTTTCATTTACATCAAGACAGAGAGAGGCTTTCCTAAGCTGCACAACTGAGACAATTTAGATGACATAAGGCTCATTTTCTTAGTTTAGCGTATCTCAGAATCACTCAGGGGGAAGTGTGTCCCTTCAACTGGAAATGTAATAAAATTATCAGGATTGCACTCAGGCAGGGATGATATCAGTCACCTCATACTCCCTCCCTGCACCTCTGACAGCACGATAGAAATCTCTGAAAAGGTGGTTGCACACACCTTGGAGGGTGGCTGTGCTCAGTCACCAGCTGGGGACATAAATTGGTTTTGACTTTGCACCAGGGGAGCAAGGATACCCTGCAAGCTGCTGAGTAACACATGACTGTATGGCTTAAATGTCTTCACTGTGAAAGGTTTTGAAACAAAATAGATTTATTTTTAGATGCAGCCAAATGCAAAACTATTAATAGCATTGGTTTAACACTCTCTTTGTTGACTAACATTATTAAAAACAGATTACTTGATTATCTCCAACATATAAAATGGACTGCTCTCATTTGACAAGAGCATTCAGCAAAATCCATGTCATATACGGTTCAGTTTGTAGAAGCTGCTTAAAAATGTCACAACTCCACAGAGCTACAGGGAAGTGTGTGAAATCTCAATGTGTTTTCTGCTAAAATGTGGTAAAATCAGTCTGACAACACAAAATGCCACCACAAGCATCAGAGCTAGAGAGGTGCAAGCACAACCTTCAGAGTATTCCAAGTATTTGGCTCTTACTCTTGCTCTACAAACTTGTTGGTTAAAAGCCTCAGAAGAGCAGAAACAGGAGATGTGGGCAATTCTGATTAAGTCCAAGACAAAACAGGCTTCAGCTCCTTTACTAAGCCTAATCACCAAAATAACTCTGCCATCCTGGAAACTGTTGAAGAGATAATTCTAAACAGCAAAATGCACCTATATGCAAGTATAGCACTTGAATTAATATACATTTTTTTGCTATTATCTTGACCTAATAATATCAAGTCATATCAAGATTATGTTGGACAAGTGGATCTAATTTAATAATTAATCTCAGTTACCCAATTAGCTAAGGAAAGGAAACTTCATTATCTTGCAGGAAATACTCAGTAAAGAATCAAAATACAGAGAGTACAGAGGTGCAAATGAGGACTATTATCACCAACATTCTTGCAGATTTTTTACCAGAAGGAGAAAAATACAAGAAAATTTACAGGGCTATGCTAATACTATCCGCTGAATGATATAAAATATTATTATAGCAATTAATAGTAACAATAACAACAATTATATTAATGTTCTTCATTTGTACCCCCAGTAGGGCACCCATTAATTAAAATGATAATCTTCCTGCTATAGCACTGCTCATTGAAATCAAAGTGACAGAAATGAAGAAAGGCTAACAAAACTTCAGTGATATTGAACTTATCCTTCCTCTAAAGGAAAAGGATGGATGATTATTTTGTTTGAAGACATAATCTTTTCACCAAAGTATATTTTTGAGTTAACAGGACTGGGAATCTTGAAAAGATGGTGTCAATAATCTCTTTAAATACTGAAACAAATGTCCTCAATAAAACTATGTGTAACAGAACTGTTGCTCAGTCCAGGGCTTCACTGTCCAGCAGGAGCTAAACTTTAACAAGGAGACAGGTGGATAAACAAATGGCAAAACCTCAGGTTTGTTATGGGACATTCTGCAGCCCAAACACCTGTCCCAAATTCTCCCACAAGGTCCTGTCATGCTAACTAAGCTTTGGCACAGGTCATCTGGCACAATAACTTATTATTTCATTATGAGTTCAGATCTCAATGAGTATGCCAATTATACCCCCAAAAGCTGTTAGCACTACTTGTTAATGGAATTCTGCTGTGAAATTTTAACATTAATCATTTCACATAGTCAGTGCTATGTTGGATTGGGCAGCTATCTACACTGAAGAATATTTTTTTGGTCAACTCCCATAAAACCACACTTCACCAATCTATGAAAAATGAAAAGACAATAAAGCATCACAAAAATCTAAAATTAGTCACACCTTAGAAAGAACTACGTAGTGATTTTAATAATAAAAAAGTTACAATTTAGGTCACTGAGAAGGGATCCATCATTATTCACTGAAATTACCATCTTACTATCCAATACAGTACTTCTTTAAAAATACATACAGCTATATTGAAAGTGGGACAGAAGAATAGAGACCATCTGAGATTGATGATTAGACCTGTTAAATATTAAGATCCATATTTACAGCTCTTCAGCTCTAGGAACTTGCTAAGCTAAACACAGCAGTTTTGCCCTTAAATCAGCAGGCTCACTTCAGTTTCCCAAAGCTATCTGATAATCCAGTGTCTTGTGTGAAATGAGCTGACAGTGTCTTAATTCCAGCCTTGTTCAGATCAGAGAAGAACTGCAAAGGCACTTTTCCAGCAGCACTAGCACTCACCTACAAAGCCTGAATGACTTGGGAAGTTACTGCTCCAGTGGCAGCATCAATATCCCCATGCTGTGGTGAAGCAGGGGTGAGTTGCTTTACCATTATTTGTACCATCGTGGAACTGTCACATCATCTCTCACACATCAGTCAAAAATGAAAGAAAAACCTGACTGGGGGAATGCCTCGTGTTATCTGCATGACAGCACTGCTACACATCAGGATTATTATTTTTTTTTTTTTTAATCCAGAGAGAAAACACAAGAGGTAATAAAAGGAAGAATGATCTGGGTATCTACTGGTGATTAAGTGACAGAGAAAACAAGCTGCAGCGGGTTTCTTTGTTTTCTTGTAAACAGTCAAACCAGTTCAACATCAGGACATCAAAGGCACTACAAAGAACTCCTGACTGCTCTGCAGGAACGCGGCTCCTGCTCTGACTGGGGTCAGCCGCCCCGACGTGCTGCAAACAGATGAGAAACGGATGAGCAGAGAAACGGAACTTCAAATCCCTTCTGAGGAAGCAGATTTGAGGTCTGAACAGACTAACAACTAATTAAATCACATCGTTCATAATAGGAAGTGAAATTAAGCATTATTAAGGATTTCATGCACTGTTAGGCATCCTGAACCGAATTCCATTGCTGCTTACACTCTGAAGAGATGATTTGTGCAATCCCCAGTGACTTCAACATAGAATTGCCAATATGTTTCTGAAATGAAGATACTGAACTTGGAGCGAGAAGAGTCATGATTGCTCTTGCATGTTGGTCTTATTAAAACTTACATTCTCTTCAGCTTCTTGTACTGGGTGAAAGCTCCAGGGGGAATGATTTTGATGAGGTTTTGTTCCAAACGTCTGAAAACAAACAAAGCAATATACATGTCAATTACACAGCTATAGGACAGGAATCATGTTAAATATGACAGCACGTTTTATATAAAGCAATTTTACAGGGTTTTATGCAAAACATGTTTTTATTTTGAAGTCCACTAAATAGAGAAAATACAGAGAAAACTATTTAGAAAAATAAAATAATCTCTCTGATTGCTAAATTGGTGTAGAAAACATGTCACAAGCTAAGGAAATTGCACTTTTAAGGCTCATGGAATTAATAAATAATAGTAGGCATATTTTAAAGTTAAGATAGAAAATAGAAAATACAGATGCTTTCCTTGACTAGCTGTTGTAAATAGAATGTAGCAGTTTAAACTGACAGCTAGGCTAGGCTGTGACAGCTTAGTAAACAGATTAATAACACAATCAGACCAATTCAGGAGCAACAACCTGAGAACATGCTAGAAACCAAAGTGAATTCACTGCAAGATTAACTTAGATTTTTAAGAGGGTGGGGAGCATTTTATGTTATAAAGGAAAAAAAAGAACTGCATCTTCTGATTTGAACTACTAAATACTTAAGCTTTTCTAAAATATGGTCCAGACTACATGAAAAGTCTGCTGTTTTTATTTCTAAGTTTTGGCTTGAAAGAAGTATTCTTTATGAAGTACCATAAATGCATGTATCACTAACATAAAATGTAAGCAGCTTTAAGACACCGCCTACAGCAACCACTGAGATTAATTTCTGTTCCTTCCCAGTAGAACTTTCAAGTATTTGTCAGCAAGTTCCCTGAATTCCTGCTAAAAGGAATGGCTTCTCCTCAGATGAACTTTAAACATTCATCTCCATTACAAACATAAAAGTGGCTCCTCAAACAATAAATTCCACTGACCATGGCAGCTAAATTTCTGCTGAGTTGGGACTGAGACCAAAATGTGGCTGCACCTTGCTCTTACTTATTATTGAAATGTTGTGTATTTTTTTCCCTGAAGTATCCTAAAAAGCAACAGTTTAAATAGTAAAAAATCTGTGGTTGAAAATGGCTTAGAATCGAAATACAAAAACATATTGGAATGATGAAATTAGGCACTCCAGTCATTTCAAGTTGCTGCAGCAATGCAGATGGGAGGAAAAAAACTTTAGAACCAGGAATGACAATAAAGTGAAATGGGAGAAGGGAGAAGTAAATCAAGGTTTGTGAAGTACTAGGGAATAGTAGAGAGGAAATGTGTAAGCTCTCTATCCCTCTGGTGATTTGTGCTTTCATAAGCAAAAGAAAAAAATCCCCTTGAAAATAAGATAATTTGCCAGCTCATTTATACTCTAAGAAGCTATTTAAGTACAAATATTTTGATATTTGCAGTCAGCTCATACAGCCAATGTGCTCGCCCTCTTTTATATCTGTAGCCGTCTATTTTTTAAAGGTTGTGATCAGAGTTAATTCTATTCCTTGTTTTGTGATTTGAATTAGCGTCTGAGATTTCCCTTCCAGTTGGTCTAAATATAACACGCTTCATTTCTGGCAAGTCCCCAGTGAAATGCAAATTGCTGCGAGCTCCGGCACGCCACTATTGTCGGGTGTTTGTCACCAGAATTAGCAGCACACACTCTTCCCATCAAGGCTTTCTGTCAGCTTGCCAGCCGGGTGTCTAACTCCTCCCGAGTGTTTCTGTGCAGGCACTTCTAGGAACAAAAGAGGGTCATGCCTGCCCGATTTTCTGGCCCTGGGGATGGAAACTGGGGCTCAGCCATCCCGAACACCAGGGCAGCATGCAGTCCTTACAGGGAAACCCAGACACAGGGATGGGGGGAAACGTGCAGCCCCTTACCAGCAAAATTCCAAGGCAATTTTAGTGACTCAAGGGTGGAAATATACACAGAGTTTTCTCCCCCCAGAGGGTGGAAAAAATATCCAAAATTGGAAGAGCCACAGGTCCCAAGTAATAAAAAATAAAATTTTAAAAGAAGGAAATTTCTAGAAAAAGCTGAGAGAAGACAGAAACAGGAGTTATTTGAAGGTTGCACTCTGAAGTTACCTAGTGAACTCTTCACCCTTTCCTACAAACTCTGGAGCAGATGGCCTGTGCAGAAATAGATGGACAAGGCTCTTGTCATCTGCCGCTGTATTTCTACCCCGGCACCTGCATGCTTTTATTCCATGAAGCAAATGAAGGACTAAAGCAAGCTCAGAGCAGGTTCTGCTCAGTGCACTCCACCTTGCAGATGGCAGCAGAGGAGCAGCACGGGCCCTCACCAGGGTGTGTGGGCAGGTGGGCTCCAACTCAGGCACAAACCAGAGCCCTAAGTGCAGTGCTGCATTAAATCAGCCCCTGCTTTAACAGGATGAAGTACTAACCTGACTTCTATTTACTTCTTACAGAAATGCATGTTATAGAATGGCAGACATAGCCTGAAAAACACAACGTACTTGCACAAGTAAAATAACAGAAAACACCTTGTTTGTGTTAATACTTCACTCTTGCCCCTCATTTAGCTCATACGTGACATGTTGAGTACAGCAGACAATTAAAAATCTCAAGAAATTCTAGGTTCTGCCAGAAGGGGTGCTGGCAATTTCAGGTGATGAAGGCCTAATTAGAAACCATTTAATGGGAAACTGCTAGAGATGCCATCTTTGAAATAAAGTGAAAAGCAGTATTCTTAGCTAATATTGTCTTTTTTCCCTCCAAAAAGTGAGAAACTGTAAATTGTACAGCCACATTTTATTTCCAAAGATTACCTAGGTTACCTAGGACATGCCCTTTGGAAAACTGTGGTTTTTATGGTCTATCCCTATACTATGGAGTGCTGTCACACACTATAAAACCATCTATGCTAGTGCAAAGCAATATTGGGAGCTCATTTTTTGGGGGTATTACCAGAATATACTATAAAATAATTTTACAATACATTTGAGAAATCTGTACAAGACACACAGGCCTAAAAGGCTAAATCTTGATAATTTAAACAACTACCTCCCCTCCCATTAAAGGTTTCTTACAACTCAATATATTTTTTCTTGATTCTCCTGTGGTATTCCATCCTCAGATCTATTTAAGAGACTCGCCAAGCAGAAATTCACAAAACTGATGAAGTGAATTGGCCGTGTTCAAACTCCCAGTGGTTTTTGGTGCTCCTTTGTTGCCCTTGTGGCTGTGCCATGCCGCCTGCTGCCTGCTGCCAGCTGAGATGAACTGAACACATCTCCCCCCTCCCGGCACACTGCAAGGCTCTGTCTGCCTCTCCCAGCTTTATTTCAGAGGCTCTGACAACAACATCAAAGGACAGGAACAATTTCCTTTCTCCTCTCTAATATATCATCAGAGATTGCAAAGTATGAGGGCCCACTGGATTCAGATCCATTTTTTCTTGTAATAACATGATGCTAGACAGGATAAAGTCCTCCTTCTTCCCACTTTTTTTTTTAAATGACTTTGCAGCAATGAGAGCAAAAAGTAAACATCAGAGAAAAAAACCAGAACAAAACAAACATGAGGAAACCATGCAGTTAAAGATGAAAAACTATCCCAGGGTAAAGAATAAGCACTCAAATTCCCATGCTAATCCATCTCAAAGTTCACTGAGGTGCAAATCTTTTCATCACCTCCTCCTGTGGCGCCTGCATTGCTCACGCCCAGGATGGCAAAACACAAAAGGATAAAAAACTCTGCCTAAGAGGGGCTTAGCAGAGCCAGCTCAGGGGTGATGAAGCCATTCGTCTTGAAGAGTGATTCCCCCTGCAGAGTTGGGGAGACAGATGTATTAATTTGGCCCTTAACTATATCCCTTTCATTGAGGGAAAGAAAGAATTTGTTATGTGGGTCTCTAATGGAGCAGTTTGCTAGCAATTTTCCCATTTCAAACACTGTCTCAGCTGCTAATGTGCAATGTTTTGTCAAGCTTACCTACCCATAACATAGACAAATCACTACCTTGGAGAAAAAGAGAGGGAGGTGAAGCATCAGTACTGATAATTCTCAGCTGTCAGATGAATAGAGCCTACAAATGAGACAGCCACGCTTCATCAACAGTGCCAGGAGCTCCTGCCTGAGCCATGTCACCAACATCCCTGGGCATGGGGCAGGCACCAACACTGCTGGGACACAGAGAGAGTGGATGAGCCAGATCTTCCCTGGGCTCTGCTGGGCTGGCATGGCTCGGGTGCCAGAACCAAAGAGCCCC